>CM032229.1:9377500-9432500 GCA_019009955.1 Riptortus pedestris
TTTGTTCTATTTATGGATGCCTATTGCATGTTTGAGAACCAAAATTGTCTTTCCAAATAGATTCCTGAATGTGGAAATTTGCCAACTTATTTCATATTTATTCTGTGATAAATGAATTCCATCTGCTCTCGGAGTGTCTGGAAATTCCATTAAAACCCCATAATGATATTTATGGAGGCGTTCTTGAAAAAGTTGGAGACAATGTTTATATTTTCCGACAAAAAAAAATACTTATTTAGGTAAAGAGATGAAATATAACTATATTTAGAAGGACAAAAAGGAATTTACTGTCTCCATTTCCATGTTGAAGAATAATGTGATGGTGTTCAAAGAAAAAACACATTATTCAAATTAGTATAAAAAGAAAGATAAATTTTAAAAAGAGTAGTCATTTGAAGACAAAGGAAGCTTAAGTCCTGAAAAATGGTTCACTCCCTGCCTGCTTTCATATCTCCTCAATGAGAAACGAAAAATTCGTTACTTTTTTATTCATTTATTTTATCCCTTTTATTTGCGTATACTCATTAAAATTAAATATTTAAAACATTAAAAGAGACACTTCTTTATAAGAAAGCATTTCTCTGACGCCTTTCACTTTATACCGGAGTATAAAATAAAAAAAAATAAGGGAAAAAATGAATGTCATCTTGTCCTGTAACTTTGAGCATGAACTTGGAATAAACATTTCATAAGAAAATATTTTCATGAAATTTAAAACAATTTAAGGAAATATAAGTAAATTTGAGCTTTGATATATAATTATTCATCTGTTTAAATATATCTGAATAATAACAAGGCTTGATAACCAAACAAGAATTCATTACAAAAAGACTAGACTACAGATCAAGTTACACTGAAGAGGTTAGTCCTAATATGAAATAGCAGGTTCGGCGCTAAGTAAAATACTTTTGAATGGGAAATGGATAATTGAAAACATTTATTATTATTCTAAAGTATATACACTATGACACGAAAGAGTAAAATTAATGGCTATTTCGTTCATTCATAGATAAATTTTACTTAATATTCCGTCATTAAGATTTACTGTTGAAATAAATATTAAATATACAATAAAAGTATGCATTATGTTATTGAACAAATATCAGGTCATTGCCTACCAAAGGTGAAACAGTAAGTTTTACTGAAACGTCTCTCTTTCATCGTAGACTCTGGCACTACATTCTGTAGGAAGTATATTCTCTCCATAAGGAGCTATATATTTCATTTCCTGATTACCACCATCAAATCTCAATGATACCATATCACTTGGACTTAACTGAATTGACCATGAAAGTTGTAGTATGTGTACGTAACAACCTGTCATTAGTCAGCTCGTGCTTTCTTCGTAGAGATGGCTCTCCAACAATCTCAAGTGAACCTCTTCTATAGAAGAGTGGGGCGTAATAACCATGCAGTTGATCGCCCCAAAAATAATCTCATCATCTATAGAAGAGTGCTTTCTTGCAACAAATACAACAGCAGGGAAAAATTATCTGGCTTTTGTTTTTACTTTTTTATGTGTTCGGTGACTTCATATTTTCTCAATTGGTTATCGAACATTTTTATCGTTCGGTATAGAAATATCAGATTATTTATTTTCTTTACTAATGATGAGAATGTCTGGTGTATTGTACAATAGACAGTATGGTCTGTTATCATCATTTCATCCAAATAAATATTTATATGAGTCTTTTCAGTTAATGTTTGAGGATTATAGCGATAATATGGGATGTTATCCATATTATTATCCATTTTATTGTACCTCTGTAAGTACTGTCAAGCAGGCAGCATCACACATTCTGTCATAGTATGTTGAATAGGCTCGTAAGGTTTGTTGCTCTATCGGATATATTATCCTTCAATACATGTCACCTGTAGGATCTACTTGCAATAACTTGGTTTTGGATAGCCATTACAAACCCTTCGGTTTCTGACTGGGGTGAGTTGCAGTTCGCCATACTACTCTCTGTTCTCACTTCGTCTATTGTAGTTCCGAAGGTTCTTTTCCGTGAACTTCATAAAATTTTTATTGTTTGTGTCCATTTATGTTTTCTTATTTTGTTTATTTACCTTAAGGCGAATTTCAATTTATCCTGGTTTGTTTATCTTTTCTTCTCTAAATGAACACGTAAAATAGTCCATAAATTGTTGCAAATCCATCACTGAGAAGCATCTACATCGACTGCAACTTGAAAAGAAAAGCACCGTGTTTTCGAGGAGTAATGATGATCAATGACCTTCCAGTCATGTCTTCTGTCAAACACAAACTACCGCTTCGATTTATCTCCCTCTTGGGCTTACTGGCAATGCTTCTACACATGTTTCTAGGTCAAGCTTTTATTGTAGTTCTTCGTATTATTTATCTCTGTATTATTGAAGCTTGATATCCGCTAAAAAGCGCCTTAAATTGAAGTAGTTTGGTCACATATTAAATCCAAAAATGGAAAACAACTAAAGAAAATCCGACACGCAGGGGCTGCGTAAACTACGCAGATTTCCCACGAGCTCTGATGATCATCCAAACTCTCCATTTGTTCTTTATTTCTCCTCCAATAATAAGCCTAAGGAATCAAAATACCAGCTGGATATGAAATGTTAATGACTCAAATGGAAAATTGCATGAGTAGGAATGGATGTTTGGCGCGACTAATTAATACAAAATGCAAACATCTCGGTTAAAGATCGAGATCCTAAAGAGGTGTACAGAACAACATTTATTGGGAGTTATATTTCCAATATAATTATTTATATGCAATTTTCTGATCCAATTCGCAATAACAGATATATTCCGAATTTTCGGTAAAACAAAGTAACAAATATAGATAACTAAATTCTCAATATGATTGGTAATACACAATTTTTTGATTTGACTCATAATAAAGAAGACATTTTGGATTTTCGATTTCTCTCTCTCTCTCTCTCTCTCTCTCTCTCTCTCTCTCTCTATATATGTATATATATATATATATATATATATATATATATATATATATATATATATTTAGGGAGAGTGAGAAAAAAAAATAGATGTATAGATATAAAAATGCTTCATTACCCCCTTAAGTGAAATGTGCTAAAATGACAGGTTTCTATACTGCACCATAAACGCCAATTGATGACATATGAGGTTGCACGAACGACATTTTATAACCGATAATGTCAAATGCGAAATATTTTAAGTAAATTAGTGCTAATAAACAGCAGTCATGAAAAATCCAACAGGTGTTAAAAAAGTTGTTCCATTAGTTTAACGGTACAAAATTTCATTACACACTAAGTTCTCTCATTACCACGATTATAACTTTTTATAATTAACGATCTCATATTTCAGTCGATCTTACACATGTTCGAATTCCAACGATTAAAAAACGTATGACGTGCATCGGGGTAAATTTATTTGAGGTCTCGTCCACTTCAACGGTAGCCGAGAAAAATGGAATGCAGTTTACATTTCAATTAGAGGTTTTTAGTTTGGCTCTTTCCTGTTTTTTGCCACGAACGAGTCCTTGGCGAATGCTCTGGATGAGCAGGGTGGGAGGAGTGTTCAAAGGTCAAGGATTCTATTAAAGCATCGGCTGGGCTCTTTTGTGTAGTCTTCCCTACCTCTTTTTTTGTATCTCGCAGCCCTCCCTTTTAGAATTAACCTTTAGACCTGATTAATTCCTAACATATGTTTTATTTTGTCCCTATAGGGATGGCCACATGGGGACATGGTCTCCTACCCACGCTCCTTCGCCGACTATTTATCACCACGGATATAAAAAAGTCAATCATGTGCTAAGCAGATTTCACTGCTAGGCTTCCTGAATGGCACATTTGTCATCGCAACTAACCATAGCCTCTTTCTAAATCCGATTAGTCGAAGTTAGGGGACAGAACTATAATAGAATTCTATATGACTCAGATATTTTGAAATCTTGAACTTTTATATATCGAGTTTGGTAACGATTAAACAAAAATAGCGACCCCACAATTGTCTTGAACGGACCTCATTTTCATCGGACAGGATCAAAGGACATTTGAGGAAATTTTTCGAAAATCGCGTCATGAGTACGACCTCAATAACTGATTTTCCTTAATGGAAATCTGCTAAAAGATATATTGGACCATATTTATAGGAAATTAAATTTTAAACCAGATGTATTTTATACAATTTTCCGATCTAATTCACAGTATTTTTGGTTTACCTCCCCTCTAAACACTTCCCCCTGGCCATTTTATCGATTAATGAACTTGAACTTTAGTTTGATATTGTCATTGCTCAGTCTGCTCCAGATTTTGGCACATCAAAAGACAATATGGAGCAGCCAAAACTCAGCTTGATTTAAGGTGGGAGGTGCAAATGTTGAGGAACGTTATGCGTTAATAACATTGTACCAAAAGAATGACTGAATTTAATTTTTTTTTAAATAAAAGAAGCAAAAAATAGAAGAAAAATGATGTGAATCATTTAATGCAGGACGACTTCTGTGGTGAAACTGAATATTAAACTATTATTTTTTGGCGTATGCGAATACAAAATGTTTTGTCGTTTTTGAGACCTCTTTTGAACAATCATATTTTAACAGAATCAGCTATTGAGGTTGTACTCATGACGCACTTCAATTTGTCTTTCTGATATTTTCCGTTTCAAATAGACAACTTAATTAATTAACGGAATAATAATAGTAGGTCAGTTCTAAAGGTTGGTATTTATGTCGGCTTTTACTCAAACAATTCATTCAAACTATGAGGATATTAGAAAAAGGTGAGAATTTATCACAGGCGCATTTTTTTTTAAATATTTGCTCTAATTTTTATTCATCTTATCTCAAGGAAATAACCTTTACTTAAAGCCAGAAAGGACCGTGTAGCATTTAGAGGGTCAAAGGAATTTTTGTGATTCAATTCTTTTAATACTTTTAATTTGACGGGTTTAAGGAGAGTATTAGCAGATTTCTTTCAAGGAAAATCAGCTATTGAGGTAGTACTCATGTCACACAATTTCGAAAAAAGTCCTGAAATATCCACTGATTCTATCCTAGAGACGACAAAAATGAATAACCTATGAGATGATGAATTCAAAATGGACCTGTGGGAAGGGGGTTTAGAGGAAGAATTTTGAACATTCGAAATATCTCCGTTATTGAAAAGCAGAATGAAAAATTGTATTGAACCTATATCGTTGCGAATGTAATTTTCTATAAATAATCTTATACACATTTATCGTCTATCTTGAATATAAACTGGGATTTTTGCGTTTTTTTTTTTTTTTTAATTTTTAGCCTTCAGTGAACCCCAGCTCCTACTAATGTTATGTTGAGAATAAGCATGAAAAATTTGAAGCTTAAATACCAAACATTTTTATCATTGAAATTTTACTGTGTCCAAATAAGTTTTGTCGTGACGTCATCAATTAAGATTTTACGCTCATGAAAAATATTTGTTCTATGTCATATTCGGCATTCAAAACATAAGTTCTTATTAGTAAATGCTTGAAGTTGGACTCGGAATAGGGAGGGTTCAGAGTGGGGGAAATTTGGAAATTCTAAATATCAAAATATCTCCGTTATTTTGGGTCGGATCGAAAAGAGAAAAAAAAATCTTGGTTCAAGTAGTTGTTTATGCCATTTCTAGTAGTTCTTACAACTAGCTAATAGCTGGCGAGAGAATGATGTTCCCATAAGTCTTGTGGCTTAGTGAAATTTGGTGAAGTGCTGTGGTCAGTGTGTCCTTAGAACTGGCAGAAAGCAGGTGTGTGCCTTCAAGACTGCTATCGAGAACTCGTTGCTGCTTGCAGCTGATGTGCCTAGTGATTTTAGCAGCTATTGAGGTCGTACTCATGACGCTATTTTCGAAACATTTCTTCAAATGTCCATCGATCCTTCTCAGGAGATGACGACAATGAGGTCCGTTCAAAACTATTTATATATATATGTCTGTTAACACTCTAATTTTTGTTCAATCGTTACCAAACTCGGCATTTAATCGTTTTATGTAAAAAGGAAGACCAAATTCGTTAATGGCTGAAATCGGACCAGTAGGAGGGGGGGGGGCGAATTTCGTAAATTCGAAATATCTCCGTACTACACGTCGGATCGAAAACTTTTATAGTACCAATCTTAGTGCAAATTAAATTTACTAGAAATATGGTTGTGTACATTTATTCTCTATCTTGAATATTAATCGAGATATTTGTAGTTTTATTAAGTGTTTGTGAATAACGGACGAGATGAGATCGGCTGATGTCGGTTCTATTCGGGACATTCCGTCGAAAGCTAGTTCGGCCGTTTCCGTAACTTTTCGGTTCTGGTGAAATTGGTTTAGAGACTCGTTACTACTATTCTAATTAGTAGGCAGATCTCTCTATTGAAAAGCTTTACGTGGGAAGTCTCCTTAGTTTAAACAGCCCCTGCGTGAACGGATTTAAATTGTTATTGAAATCCTACAGGTTACGGCAAGATGCCGAGTGAGGAACACTGAGGGAACAATGTAAGACAGCACAATCCCAAATGCGCAATACGACTAAACTCAGCACATTTTATCACCAAGGCTGTGGTATAATAATTAAATGAGAACACCAAGTAAGCATGAATATTAATAATTTTTTTTTGGATAGATTTAACGGGAATGGGAAAAAATCAAGGAAGTCTATACGGTTCGAGAAGAACAAATAAAGAAATATAGATACTTTATATTAGAGTAAGGTTATTTTTCTTTGGGAGTGCCATCTTCATGGCCTTGCACCGCCTCCTAAATACCACGGCCCATCCGACATGATATATACAGTCACAGCTGGTTTATACCTCATTATGTATTCACCATGTATTTCGACAGAGCATCTTGCTGTATGCAAAGCCAGTCTGCATTCCTTCCTTAGACGGCATTATAGGCACTGCCTTTTCAATGCTGTGTTAGCAGTTAGCATTTATGACCTGTTAACACAGTGTTTGCGGGTTTAAAGGTTAATGGTATTGTTCCATTAGCATTTTTCAACATGAAAATAAGAGTCGACAGACGACACTGAACGTAATGACGTATGTGTTCCTCATCTTTGGTACTTTGTCGTTTATGCATTTAGCCAGGATTCGTCATTTATAAAATTTGTTTACCCTTGCCTTCTGGATGTTACTACCCTACACTAATTGCTTACAAAGCCTGGAGTCAAGTGTACTTACGACAAGAAGTGTTGGAGAGTCATCCCTCGATCACCTGCAGCCTGCATTAGCTGAATATTGGATAAGGATTGGGGAAAGGGATGCTTCTTCTCTCCTACTTTCTCATAAATATCCATCAGGAATTACCTTTTCCAAAGTATCCGAATTAGCTTAAGTTCAGGAATATCTCATAGTAAATATCGCCGGTTCTGGGTAAGCATAGTAGACTTCCCACGCACTGGAATATGATACTTGATGATCTCATCTCACCATCTATTCTCGATATCTCCCACAGGAAGAAGCCTATGTAAACAAGAATTGAAATGTTATATGGAATCAAGGTCATTAGTAGCTAAGCTTCTTAAAGTGAAGATGCAATAACAGTAAAAGTGAGGGTTTACAGAAGGCTGAAACCAAAACATTCCGTGACGCAGGGACTGCCTTACCTAAGCAGATTTCCCACGTGCGTCAGGTATTTCCATTTATCCCAATAAGTAAATGTTCAATGAGAACAATTGGTATTTGGCTTCAAATCAAATGCTTCATCAATAATCATAATCAAGTTACTGGAAAACAAACGTATATTACATTTTTAGAACATCACATTTGCAATGATTTGATCTATAAACTTTTGGATTCACCGTATAATAACAGAAATATTTATAATTTTCGAAATTCCCACCTCTAAGCCTCCTCACCCCTCCCCTCTCCGATCTCAGCCGTTAACGAGCTTAATCTGAACATTATTAGAGCATGAACAGACCAATAGGTATATTTATGTTGTGTATATATATATATATATATATATATATATATAAATTTTAGACGGACCTCATTTTCGTCCTCATGGTCATTTGAGGAAATTGTTTGAAAATCGCTTCATGAGTACACCTGGTGTCTAGAAATCTGCGAAAAATACAAAAAAATATGTTAGTATTCTAGTCAGAGAAAACATGTGTAAAGCGATAGTTGTAAAAAATTAAAATTCCATCAAAGTTGATCATATGAAATATTTCGATTGTAATTGTCCACCCCCCCCCTCTATCTATCCCAAAGCTAATTTACCTAGTCGTTAGTTTTTCTTAAAACTGTTGAGGAGTTGATCAAATAAAAGTAAAGTAGCTTAGAACGTAAAATCTTAAATTACTTCACACTGAAAATATTTCGTATATCTCAAATATTAAAGTATCCATAGCAACAATATATGGATTTCCATTATAAGAAGAAATAAAATTTTATTTTGGCCCAATACAACTAAGGTATTATACACAAATTGTTACATGATTTTTACTAAATTAAGATATTTTGGTACAGCCTCGGGCGTTTCCATTATAATTAATTGTAAGATTAGAATAAAGTGGTTCATGACATAACAGCTAACTTTTAATATGACATGTGTAGGAGTGGGGGTTTACTGTAGTAGGAAAACCAAAAAATGCTTATATCTCGATCAATATTCAAGATACAGAAAAAATGCAAATTAATGACATTTATCAGGCATTCAATTTTTAATAAGATTGGTTTTTAAGAATTTTTATATCCGTCGGATAACAGAGAGATTTCAATTTTTCAAATGGACTCCCTAAACCTTGCTCCCTCTCTTCCATTTCACCGTTTCAACCATTAACTACCTTGCATTTAGATTCAAACAAACACGCGGTGTACTGACTATTGTGAAGAGTCCTATTTGCACTCTCGTAAAGAAGTATAAATGAGTGACTTAACAAAGATTTCGGGGTTCCGGGTCCAATTTCAAGCATGAACGAACTTTATTTTTAGCAGATTTCCCTTAGGGGAAATCAGCTATTGAGGTTGTACTCATGACGGAATTTTCGAAATTGTTCTTCAAATGTCCATCGATCTTACCTCGTAGATAACGAAAATGAGGTCCGTTCAAAACTGTATATATATATATATATATATATATATATATATATATATATATATATATATATATATATATATATATATATATATATATATATTTGTCTGTTACCGCTCTAGCGGTCGCAATTTTTGTTTGATCGTTACCAAACTCAATATTTGGTTATTTTATGTAAAAATAAAGATCAAGTTCGTTAACGGCTGAAATCGGACCAGTGAAGGGGGGTTTAGAGGTGAGGATTTTTCGAAAATTCAAAATATCTCCGTTACTATACGTCTGATCGAATACCTGTTCAGAATCAATCTTATTGCAAATTAAATTTACTATAAATGTTGTTATATACATTTATTCCCTATCTTGAATATTAACCGAGATATTTGCATTTGTATTCTGCGTGTGGTCGGCAAGAGTCTGCTATGTTTGGACTTTCCGCCGAGACCTCTGGTGGCCGTTTCCATAAATATTTGTCCCTCGTGAATAGGTTTAGAGGTTTCTTACTACTTCAGTTGTTATTGGGCAGATTTCTCCATTGTAAAACTTCACTTGGGAAATCTGCTTAGTTTACGCAGCCCCTGCGGACTTTTAGTGATTATATTGTGTGTGTGTGTGTGTGTGTGTGTGTGTGTGTGTGTGTGTGTATTTATATATATATTAGGATAGTATTAGAAAAAGAAGTGAATTTCCCAAGTGCGTTACGTTTTTGCATTTATCTCAAAAGTTAAAAGTTCAATGAGAACAATATAAGGTATTTAAGCTTCAAACAAAATGCTTGATAACATAATAGAATATTGTTAATATGACATTAGTAGGAGTGGGGCTTTACTGAAGACCAAAAACTAAAATATGCAAATATCTCAGTTAAAGTGAAAAAGTGTACATAACAACATTTATAGACCATTATATTTGCAATAAGATTGGTTTTATACGATTTTTCTATCTGACGCATAACGGAGATATTAAGAATTTTCAAAATTTTCCCCTTTTAAACCCCCTCTCCCCCTCGTCCGATTTCAGCCGTTAACGAACTTGATCTGTCTTTTTGTATAAAACGATTATATATCGAGATTAGTAAAGATAAAACAAAAATTGCGACCGCTAGATAGGATATATATATATATATATATATATATATATATATACAGTTTTGAACAGACCTCATTTTCGTCATCTCCTGGGTAGGATCGATGGACATTTGAAGAAAAATTTCGAAAATCGCGTCATGAGTACAACCTCAATAGCTTATTTCCCTTAAGGGAAATCTGCTAAAATGCGTCGATACTACTTTCACAACTCATTTTTATAACGGGTATGGAACGTTAAAAATCTCAGAATATGGCTCAGCATTAAAAAATAAATGATTGTATGTTCTCTGATAATTTGGTAGTTTAATGTGGGTGAGTATTCCCCTTAGTGTAGCACTGGATGAAGCTGTAGCAATTGTGAGTTAATATTTGGACAAACATATGAATCTAACTGGTGTTTATATTGGCAGCTGGAAGCTAAAAAGTCTTGTAAACTTAGGTGCAATATATTTTTACAATAAGTCCATTTATAGTGAACTGCCGTCGATATTTCTAGAGTCCGGACTATAGTGAGTGAACAGGTGAGCACTCAGGTAGATTGAACCATGTTGTAGTGAAAATGTCTATTCGGTGCCAGCAAAAGTCAATCTACGGCCTTTCACTGAATCACTCCAACTTCCATTAGCTCTCAATCCTTAGAAATATTTCGAGTAAATAATAGATACACTGTTGCCGGAGAGCCAACGTTCCAACTCCAATTGTAAGCATTTATATTTGAAATTAATGTAATGGAGTAGTTACCCATGCATTTCAAGGGCATCGCAATACTTAACATAAGTTGTTTGAAAATAATCTCTCAAAGATTTATACCAGACCTACTCCACTCATCTCTCTACGTTTGTATCTCAAATTATTCTACTGATTCGTATTTGTGCTTTTTACGAACATGGCTGTATAATACATTTTTAAACATGGGCCTTAGTCTTTCATCATCCTCAAGCCAGAACATGTTGCAAAAATTATGGTTTTACATATTTTTATTTTAACGGTTCCATAGTTTTATTTTATTCCTTAGTTTCATATATAGCTATATTTTATACTGTTTTAATAATTTTGAAAACATTTTTCTTTATTTTAACATTTTAATTTAAGGAATTGAAAATAAATGATACTGAGCGACATCGCCTAGTTGTGGAGCTCACCAAATAAATTTTAAAAAAATATACTTATAACCCAATTATAACTAGTATAAAAGACACAATTTATAAGCTGGAATTGAGAAATAAGAAAGTCATTGTACTTTGGTTAGCTGTAACTGAGAGTAGCACGGTTGATACACAAGACAAAAATTGCAACAACTAAAACTGACATCGACGTAGCACATATAACACTAATTGACACTCAACAATACAAAAGAGTCCATTAACCAGGGGCTTGGTGAACTAAGGAGATTTCCTGATTTCGTTCTATTATAACACACTACTGGTCTCATCTCCCCAAAAATTCACTTTTCTATGTAAAAAGCGATTAGAAGGGGTGGGCAACGCAATGGCAAGGGAGGCACTGAAATCTGAAAACAAGAAAGCGCTAATAACTCACTTAAGAAAAATGTATACAAGAACAATTGTAGACTTTATTGACAAAAAGGTTGGTTCTCGAGAATTTTCGACCTAAGTCATTGTAACGGAGATATTTTGAATTTCCGTATCCCTTCGCCTCTAAAGCGCCATTATTCCAGCTCGGAATTCAGCCAGTAACAAATATGTTTCATAGCGTTGACTGAACCAGTTAAATATCGAGTTTGGCATAGATCAAATAAACATTTTCCAGGCAAGGCCATAAAAGTTTAATTGGTGGAGTCATCTCACAACGAATTTGAATTTATCTGTACAAAGTAAAAGTTCAATGAAAACCATATTATTTAAGCTTGGGTGGTTTTGTGGTCCATGATATAACAGCTATTTGTTAAAATGCCATGAGCAGGAGTAGGGGGTTTATTAGTGGCCAAACCCTTATGGAAATATCTCGGTTAATATTCAATATAGAGAAAACAGGTACATAACCTTACATTTACGATATAATTGGTTCTATAGTATCTTTCGATTTTGCATGAAACACTTATACATCGAGTTTGGTAATGATCAAACGAAAATTGCGACCGCTAGAGCGTTATTAGACATACACACACACACACACACACACATATATGTATATATATATATATATATGTAGTTTTGAACGGACCTCATTGTCATCATCTACAGGGCAGGGTAGATGGACATTTGAAGAAAGTTTTCGAAAATCACATCATGAATATGACCTGAATAGTTGACTTCCCTTACAAGAAACCAGCTAAAAAAAAGGTTGTACAGTAGTGGGAACGATAGTGGTCGTCAATAGATTGCAATTTGGAAATCAAAAACAAAACAGCGGAATGATTCGATTCAATTAATCGAACTCCTAGAAGAGAAGATGCGGTTCGATATGGCCATTCACGTCTAACGCATAGATTTTTCTTTTCCCGGACGGCAGAATAGACCATTAAGATCCTTAGCCGCCTCCTGGCGACACTCGAGGCTCAAGACTCGATGTACAACCCCCGATATGGAAGGAGGAGCTTTCTCCAGTAGTCTGTCAGGCCTCATTGTACTATGAGTTGTCGGTCAGACGAACACACAATTAAGACTCCCACTGATCCATGAGCATTGCGCCCCTAGTGCCCTCTGTGAATTCGTGAACTAATGTTCTCCTTTGACAAGGATTGAACCTGTACAGATTTTGACCTTCAGCTTGCTGGCGGTAGTAGAAGATGGTCTGGCGCCCCCCTAACCACCCCCATAGCATAAGTTCAACCTTTTGGCCAAGTCCAAACCAACAAGTTGTTCTTCGTCTAATTTACTACTCACTACTAATTGACTACTAACTCACTTTCTTACAAATTTCAGAACCACGTGGTGTGGTTGGTGCTTACTTAATCACTAATTTTATGGGAGAGTTAAGAATTAAGTATTGAGTTTGAAAGATTGGACAGATGGAAAAATCCCGTCACAAGAGCACCCTATATTTCTGACAACATTACTCTTGTGTTTTCTCAGCTTCATGGACTAGTATTGTCATGTTGGCTAATCGGGAAGGCACAAACACGACTGTTTGGTACAAAACATATATTTATAAAATAAATATATATAAGCTAACTTCTCAACTATCTTATATCTATGTTATATATACGTATACCTATACTACGACATACAACATATACTAAGACTTAATACTAATTACGACCCACATACCGCTGGGGGCCAAGGCAAACAGAAAGAACTGCAGTACTAGCATATCACAAAAACTATTCACTCTCTAAAAGCTAGTAATACAATGTGCTCCCATTTCCAGTAGCCCAATGTCAGCAGTCTACTTGCCTTTCCCCCTGCTCGCTTGCTCTCATTACGGCACTATTCTATATCTAAACACGAGTTACTACACCACAGCCATTATGCACAATGTGCATGTCTAAAAGGAGGGAACAGAAGATTTCTCAAACAAATTCACACAAACACTACCGCGTAGGGATCAAGGGACCAGACGGCACGAGCTATTCTATCAATGTGGAGAAAGGGAGAGAAAAGAGAGAATGATTGTGAGAAGGATAAAAGGTAGAAGGTGGACTGCTAATGATGATGGAACGAGAGGGAGTGGTGACCCCGATCAAAGGCACCGCCGCCCTCAAAGTATCGTCGGCACAGCTAGCTATCGACCCTTCCGACATCAAGGCAACTCGGAGTAATCACACCCAAAAAACATATCTAAAGGGAATAGCTTCAGGATTAAAGTGCTAGCTCTACGAAAATATGGGGTTTTCTTTCTATAAATGGAAAACTCCCAAGGTTGACATTTTTTTTAAATTTGATATGCTGTATTTTAGGTTAGGTAGGATCGATGGACATTTAAGGAAATTTTCAGAAAATCGCGTCTTCCCTACTACCTCAGTAGCAGATTTCCCTTAAGAAAAATTGTCTATATGTTCTATGATATTGTTAGATACGTTTTTACTATCTTCATTATTAACCTAGAAATTGGCATTATTCAGTTTTTGGGCAACAGTAAACCCCGTCTTACTCTTACTCATATTAACAATAAGCTGTTCCTGTAGAATCAATCTTATTGCAAATGTAATTGTCTATAAATGTTATTATGTACCATTTCAAACACTCTATATTCCATATGAATCTAATTAATATTATAAATAATTATTATTAATAATTAAGATATTTCCATATTTTAGTTTCGGCCCCACACCAACTTATGCCATATTGACAACACGCCGTTATATCATGGACCACTTCATTCTGCCCATACAAAATATTATCTTCATTGACCTGTTACAATATGAGATATATGCAAATACATAGTATGACGTCATCAAGTAAATCATTCCAGTCTTGATTTGAAAATGTTTATTTGATCTATACCGTACTCAATATTTAACCGTTTATCTCAACTCTAATGCTTATGTTCTTTAATGTTTGAATTCGCACCAGAAATAGTGAATATTTAGAGGAGGGGGGAGTCGAGATTTCGAAGTAACTCATTTATTATGAGACGGTTCGAAAACTTTTGTAACAACAATCTTGTTAAAGTATTGATGCTATATAATTGTTTCTCTTTACATTTATTCGTAACTCATTTGTTGGGAGAGTTATTAGCATTTTCGTTTATTCATTCATCTTTAAAGCCTCACTTATACACATCGGATTTTTACTTACAAATAGAGACTATGAAGGCGAGATGTGCGTTACACGCGCACTTGGGAGATTTGCTTAATTTAAGCAGAGCATTTTTCTTTTGTTAGAAGAACCTAAGTTTTATTCTTATCTGTTAGTATTGTTGCGAAAATGAAGTACGTGAAACAAGAATTACTCACATATTTAAGAAGTAAGAAGGAGATGAAAGGAGCCCACTGATGGAAGGACTATTAGCGCCCGAAGTGTCTGCTGGGGCCGGGACTGTTCTAGGCAACGTGTCTAGTCCCTTCTCGGCATTCTGTTTGATGTTAACCACCTGCCTATAAAACCGGCCCAGCTCGTCCCGAGAGTTTAGCTTGTTCTCAGCTCTCTTCAAGTGATAAAGTGAGTTCAGTGCAGTTTTAGTGAACAGTGCGTTTTAGTTGCAGTGCGGTAAAGTGTTTTATGTAAAGAACAGTGGAGTGCCGTGTAAAAGTAAAGGGGCAGTGCAGTACCGTTATCTTTCAGAAGATCAGTGCAGTGCCGGGTTTTTGTGAACTTCAGTGAGTGACTTATTTGACTGTGTAATAAGAAGAACAGTCAAGCTATAAGTACATACTGTGAGTAGAATAATTAACCAAGTGCGTAGTGCATTGTTAAATACATTGTGCAGTGATAAAAACTGATAACGCTTGTGTGTTTAATTTTGCAATCCAAAAGAACTGTAATAAACAATTTTTATTAATGATTTTGTAACAAACGTAACAGTGTACTATCATTCATGGTTCTGAGCTATTTGCGAATTTCCAGCCTCCGTCAGTTATCTTCAAGGTCTAAGACCTTTTATTCAGGCTTACCCTTTTTCGTATTATTTTCTTACTGCTGGCATTTTAAACCTTTTGCCAACCCACAAGGTCGTAAGGTCATAATTGTATTCCGGAATAGATTTAAGTTGTAAGTGATAAACTCAACGCACCCCATTAATTAACAATGGAATACCCTGATTTATTGTCTGCAGTAGCCTTCCTTACCTAAAACTCCACAAGCTTATACACTTCCTACCTGTTATAATTTATAAACAAGAACATTAATTTAATTTTTAGTTCTTAGATAAAATACAAATGAATTTATGTACTTTTCGTCTGTTTCAGATCGTGGACGGAAACGCAAAGACTGAACTTAGCAACCGGAAGGAGCCAGGATTGTTCTGCGGCGAAACTGAACAGCCGCAGACCTTCATATCGGAGACTTCGTTCGTGAAGCTTCTCTTCCACACGGACAACTTCACCGATCAGACGTACTTCAGCTTCGACTCGCGAGCTGAACAGCAGTTCGATGTCTACCTCAGATATGGTCAGCATCCCGAACTATATCCCAACAGGAGGGGCCAAGTACTGCCCGGGTAAGTACTCCTTCTGTGACAGTTAAGTGTGCAATAGCTAAGTCGGCAGCGTTGGGCAGCAATTAAGTACTTTTGTAAAAAAAAACAACTACTTTTTCAACTAATAAACACTAGTTATGTAATTGCAACTACAGTTACAAAAATGTAGTTTGTAACTGTAGTTGCATTTTCTTGGTTTCCCAATTGCTGTAAGTAGTTATAAAAATAATTACAATTAGTAGTTGTAAGTGTGACTGTAGTTATTGAGTAATAACTACAACTACATACAGACAATTAGCTGTATTTTACGTTCCAAAGAGAGAACTTATTTTGATCGTCTCTACATAAATATTTACATTAGTAGTGGTGATGAATGGATCACCTGAGACGAAGCATGTTCAATTGGTGCACAAAATATGTTCAGAAGAACTGAAGGTGGACACTCCGGTCAACACACTCTCTTGTTCCGGAGATCACCTCTTGTCCTCTCACTCTCGCACTCCTTCTATGTCCGTCACCAGTCCTCGGTGACAAAAGATTTTTGAAACAAATTACAATGAGTGGCTGTGAAAGTGGTAGTGAGGACGAGAACTCCTTATTTTTTGGAGCAGAGCAGTAGAGCGATTACTTTCTTTTGCCTCGATGGAAAACGCCCAAAAATCAAATAGCCTGTCTGACAAAAAATCTGAGTTAAGAGTAATTTTAATGGGTAATCTGTTTAAATTTGAAAGTTTTATTTAATTGCATTCGACTTGGGAAATTTAAAAAAGAATTAACATATTATTTTCGTTAGTTTTCATTAATTGTCATTCAAATTATTTTCAGTTATTATAATAATGTAGTATATGTAGTATACTAAAATGTTGAATATAAATAAATTGGATGTAGTTATTTCTTAACAGCCTCTACTACTCCAGTCAGTGTTTCACACAGTTTTTTTTAAAGTAACTATCCATGTAACTGTAGTTACAAATAAAGTTACAATTACTAACTGTAGTTGTTTTTGGAACTACTGATTTTCTCAACTGCTAACTGTACTTGTGAAATTGCAATTACAATTACTTTAGTTGAAAAATGCTGTTGCCCATTATCAATAACTAAGTACATTACATATTGTAGTTGTAACTATTTTTTTTAACTAATGTAGTTATAACTTGTAATTGTAATTACAATTTTGCCCAACTCTGTATGTCGGGTAGGGACTCTGTAAGTACTGAACAGGAAGCCTTATTTCTAACGAGATAAATCAAAATGACAAGAAGTAGTTAGGTACCTGTCGCGTTCTAGAAGTTCACCATTTGAGATTAAGGCAAACGCTTTAACTCACATGGCCAACCTGATGAGGACTTTAAACGGAGAAGCAAATAGGAATATGAGATTTATAATTACTCCTATGTTCTTAGAGAAACCGTGCTCAGACCTACAGCAAAACTAATAAAAAATGGTGTTATGATTTAAATTGTCAACAATAATTACATTATACCAGGCTAAGAAGATTAATTGAGTTTGTGACTGTGCAACAAACGAAGTCTGTTTGTATTCATCTCTGGGCAGAGGGAAACAGTTCTGAAGGTTATTCTTGGAATAGGAATATCTAGCAATCTAGAAGGCGGTAATTGGCAAATCCTTTGAAGCTTTTTTCTGCCTGTGTTTATTTCTTCTCCAATCCTTACCCGTCTACAAATTACTTCGAATAAACATCTCTGTTTACGTCTGTGTTTATATTTTCTCAAGCATAACCCTAATATCCAAGGACGAGACCTCAAAAACCACGAGTCCATATTACTGTTAAGAAAGTAAGAGATGAAGTAAGATGCTTATTTGTCCAAAGGTCTTTCAAATGTTACTCCATTCTTAAAATAGTCACTTTATGCCTAGGTTGACACTAAGGATGTGCAGAGTAGGTTGGAGTAAAACTTTATATTTTATCATGTACTTACCCTGCAGTACCTCATACGTGCTTCATGTTAGTTTTATGTTTAACGGCACTTTGCAGTAGTTTCAACACACACTCGTACAATTTATTCATAAGCTAGGTAAGCCGATGCAGTTTTAAATAAATTTCCTATGAATATTAAAGTCTCAACTGTGTGTTCAGTATCAGATGGAAATATACAGAAAAGCAATAGTATTATATAATGATGGTGCAATAAGCACTAGTCCGTTATCGACTGCCGGGCGTATCGCCATTACCCAGGAACACCCAGATATCGGCCTGATACCGCTGAGCCATATCGGAAGGCGGAATGTGGTCAAGTCGGGGGATAAAAGGCTGGATATTGGAAATATCATGAATGAAACATAACCCATTCGGGACCAACAGGTCCGTAACCATTTCTATCAGCAACGATACAGGGACTCGGCTAACATTAATACTGTCCCGCGTCTCTCTCCTCTCCCAATGTTTTCCCGGGCTTTTATTGAAAATAGTCCACGATATTCCTATACACCAGTCCGATTAAATAGCAACAACGCTATCTATATCACTCCTATTGACCTCCAATACTCTGCTTCATTTAGATAAAGCCAATCGGTTTATAGGTTTCGAACCGTAAACCGTCTATATTTTTAATATTTTTCTCTGGAGCGTCTCTCAATCCCATCGTATCTCTACAATTTCTTTCCATCGTTACTGAATTTATTATTGTTCCACGAAATCTGAGATCTTCTATGTCCACTGCCTAGTACTCGTGTCAAATGAATAAAGTCATACTATCAAAGTCTAGACATTTGTAATGACAGTGTCTTCATGGTTTCTGTTTGACGTTTGCTAGACATACTTCTATCATGGTCATGTCTCTTTATCAGACTGAAGAGTTCCTATTGAGGTGTATGTAGCTGTCTGGTCTGGTGCAGTGGGCGGAGGTCTGACCTTCCTGCTACCTTCCGCTACTGTCTCCAGTTCCTTTACGATTATGCCTTCTTTGTTTGTATATTTCTTTCTAGATGGAATAATGGGCTTCCAAATTTAATTTAATCTATAACCGTATTCTCTGTTTAGGTTCTTAGGACTATCTCGAGTGCTTCTTGTACGATTCTTTCTTGGTAGCGATCAACTTTTGCCAGCACTTTGACTTCATCTTATTTGATGTAGTGGTTTGTTTGTCAAACTTTTTCTTATATTTCCAGCTTTTTCACACTTTTGACATGTTCTCCAACCTTGGCGCTGATTAACCTGCCAAGCAACAGGAACAGTACCCAATGACTTTGATTGTAATATTGATAATTTGAATAAACTAAGCAGATTACCCACGTGCTGGTATGAAACCATTTAGACCTCATCTCACCATATATTATCTATTTCCAAATAAAAATCGGATCAGTAGAAGTTGGTGGTCAGAAAACAAAACATTTTATTAAAAAAATTCAGTTTCAGTAGTGCCGAAATGAAATCCGCTTTTGCAATTTAAAATGTCATTGCGATAAAGAATATTGTTGGGGTTTGAAAACGAAAAGAAGGGATTTGCAGCTTACTAATTGTAAATTTTTTCTGAAGTTTGATTGTGAAAATATTTTTTTCAGTTAGTGGAGCCATAAAAGAAAAAAGTACACAGAAAAAGAAAATGTCTTACTAATTAAACCCTCTTAGTCCTTCCGTTAAAATAGCATTTGGTTATAATTGGGGCATCATTTTAAGGAAAAATTATTGAATGATAAACTCAGATGTACGATGTTGAAATAATTTCTGGAGTTATGGTTTGTTATATGAAGAAAAATAGCTTCAATTTGAAAAATAAAAAAACTATAATTTCTCCAAAATGTGGCAGTTGAACCAGACTTGTTTGTTCATGAACAGTTTTGACTGGAATTCATTTTCATCTTTTCCAGGGTAGCATCGATGGAGATTTGAAGATTTCTTTTCGAAAATCGCTGCATGTGTACCACCTCAATAGCTTAGGTCTCTTAAGGGAAAACATCTAAAATGTTAAGTTAGTGGTATTGGTGTCTAATGACGGGAAACTGTGTATTTTGCAAACCATGCCAGCGAGTTATATCTGCTTGAGATAAGAGTGAAACGTACTGAAAACAATGTGAGTTGGTAAGAATCGGGAGAGCGTTCCTGCCTTATGAATATATACAAAAATGATATTCCAGCTCGGAGAACTGAATATATGGAAATGCAATAAACTCAAATATGCATGTAGCAATATGAATCGAGAAATATCTTGCCATATCCATCGGAGCCACTATGCATTCAGTCTATTTCCAGGTAGGACAGTGGGGTATCGAACACCGCCATCACGTTGAGTAGAATAATCTGCAAGTTTGGATGCAACATGGCCGTTGAAGGGAGTCATATTGGAAACATCATGAATGAAACATAAACCATTCTAGAATAACCTGCCTCTGTATATAGCCCCATATCTGACCTCATACAGGCATGGGCTTAACATTATACCCTGAGGGACCCCGCATTTTCTCCCGCAGGAAACCCCACAATGAGCAGCTATATTGAAATCCGAAATGGCTGTTCCAACACGCAGCCACCATTATCCCACTCCCTTTTCACTCAATACCAAAATGGATTCCAATTCTTCTCAGAACGAGTTTAGTTAAAACACATTATCGAATGAGACCTTCCTTCAATGAAGCTATTACTCAGACAGAACCGTTTCTTAAATAAAAATCTAATTCAATTTATATGCGGAATTCGTAATAAATGTTTGTGCTGCCCACGCTTTCTGTTGTTGACACTCCTGCATCGTAAAATGTTCTGATATATTCATAATACCGAGAATATGTGATTGAGTTGAATGGTCTGGCCTGGATTTTCTCGTCATCCTTATTCAACAACATTTATGTTCTGCAGACAAATTAGCGTAACAAATAAATTTAAGTGGTTGTCACCATATCTTAATGATAACTGATGTCTCACTCAATCGATCACTTTCTGTTCTCCTTTTTTAGCCGATGTTCCACCATCGAGCTGACCACTCTAACGGTCACAATATTTGGTTCATCGTCACAAAACTCGATATTTAAACGTTTTATATAAAACTAAGATCGAGATGGTTAGCGGCTGGAATTTAGCAGTGGGGGGGGGTTAGGGGTATAGGTAGAAAAGTTGTTTTAGCAGATTTTACTTAAGGGAAATCAGCTATTCAGGTCGTACTTATGACGCGATTTTCGAAAAATTTCGATATTTAACCGTTTTATGTAAAATGACACATCAAGTTCGTTAATGGCTGAAATCGGACTAGAGGGAGGGGGGGTTTAGAGGTAGGGATTTTCGAAAATTCAAAATATCTCCGTTATTATGCATCGGATCGAAAAATTGTATAGAACCAATCTTATTGCACATTACATTTACTATAAATATTGTTATATACATTTATTCTCTATCTTGAATATTAACCGAGATATTTGTATTTTTATGAAGTCTGTGGTCGGGTATAGTTCGGATTAGGTCGGTCGTTTCCGTAACTGATCGGCTTAGGTGGAAGCTTCTAACATTACCTTACCTTTGTTACTTTGTGAGATTTATGCAAATACGTTCTGTTCACCCGCCCCCCCCTTCTTTAGTTCTTGGACTACTAACATTTGAGTTATTAAAATATAAATTATTCTTACAATTCAGAAGCCATTTCAGTTGGGAATTTATTTTAATTAACTGAAAAATTTCTCATTACCGTTTGTATTTAATCACGATTATGTTTTGTTTTGATGCAGATCTCTCTACTGTAAAACTTCACATGGGAAATCTGCTTAGTTTACGCAGCTCCTGCGTGACGGACCTTTTCTTCATGGACAGAGTATCGCTATATTTTAAAACTATATATATAATTTTGCACTGAATTTTTTGGACATCTTGTGGGTAGGATAGATGGACATTAGAGGAAATTCTTTGAGAATCGCACCATGAGTATAACCTCAATAGCTGATTTCCATTACGGGAAATCTACAAATAAGTAAGTTGTGGGGGGGGGGTTGGTTACAGCTGAATAGAGGGTCCGTAGTCAATGGTATTGATGGTCCTCCTGTAGGAATATTTGGGGGAATTGGTCTAAGGGAGTCCGGGATGGAAGCAGTTATTGGAGGCTGGGAGGACCGCTAATATGTCTGGGGCGGGCCCGGCTAATACCAACTGCCTGCCTCTGCGGTCCCGACTTAGCAAAATTAATTATTGTTGGCTTGGGTTTCTCGGGATAATGTCTTCAACGACACTTGTTGGCCAAGTGTTCGATAGAGGCCGCTCTAACCGCCAGCTCCTCAACTTCCGCCTATTAGCTACCACTTCCGCTTTCATATCTTCCGCCCTACTAGTACATATTTCTCATCATTTTCATTTTTACCAACAATAAATTAGTGAGAAATACAACTGGAGGTGTGTTTGGAGAATTTCGAGCAATGTTGGGACCAATGGATTTATTTAGTGAGCTTTTTACTAAATAAATTCCAATCGTCCAAATAAAATCTATCTTTACCAAGTTTCTTAAAACCACGACTTTACTGGCATAGGGAAAAATGTTAATACATTTAATAACTATTACTATTTGGCGCCCGAACAGAGACTTTATAATTAAATAAAATGTACAAATACTATAAAATACATGATCAGAGCTCAAATGAACGTCAGTACTTCGACTTCAGTTTTTATTTGGCGAAGGAATTTCAGTGCAAAGACAAATCAAATATGTAAAAAATCTTTACGATGTGAACCATGAAAACTAAATTCAATGCTATTCTCAAGAGTTCAATTTAATAAAATCTATATAAAAGTGTCATATTAAAATACAAAAACATATTACGATATTTTAAAACTAAATATATTTATAAAAAGAGTATTCTATAATATATAAAAAATATTATATATAATAAGAGAAATATAATATATATATATATATATATATATATTAAAAAGTATAATCTATATTAAATAATATATAATATAATCTATATTAAAAAAGTATAACATATAAAAAGAGTGTACTGAATATATAAAGAGCTTAGTATGCATTATAAAGAGTATGTTTTTATTATTTGTATTTAATGTTTAACCTTTTTTTATCATTGATTCAGTTTTTATTATTTTTTTTTATTATATTGATTTTAATACATTGTTAAATTTTGGGCCAAATTTGGGGCTCCTGTATAAATAATAAAACAATTAGTAACATAAAACTATTAACCTAAAATTATCAATGTCTATATACTTTACAATCAATGTAAGACTAAATTGCTCCTAATTACGGCCACACTCACTAATAAATAAAACTACAAAAAATCGAAATAAATAAATTAATAGATCGTGCCTAATTTTCAATTACATATTATATAAAACTGACAAGATAAAATACAACCTAAAAAAAGAAATACAAACTACGAAATAGGCACAATTATATCGTGAGACAACGCCCTGAATGAAAATAAATATTATAATCATATAGTGTCACCATGTGTAACCTCAAAATACAAGAAAATATTCATGTAGTTAATAAATTATAATAACAACATCCAATCATGTTGTTCAGTCGTCATTTGAATTTGAATTTCCCGCACTCGCTGAGTTCACAAACCCGCCACACACATGCAAATCACCAAGGCTGTGGCCTACAGCGGAAACTACGTTGCAGCTCAAGAAGGCATCGGCTAGTTACAAAGATACAGTTCAGTTGGGTCTTTGACGCTCTCTGGGGTCGTTTCTACGGCCAGTGGGGCTTTGCCCCTCTCCCTCCGCTACAGATAACCGCTTCATAGATAACCGCTCAGTTGGGATTCACCCGTTACAGAGTTACAGTCAGTCTTTCATCACCCGCAAAGCTACCATCATTTACGGATCACGCAACCATCTAGAAGACAGAATCTTATAGGGAACACAGAAAATAACAACGGAAAAAGACTCCCCTTCAAAGAAAGTATATGTTTCCCGCAGGTACCTACTTCTAATAATGCTAGCATTATCTTCGCTAACTATTAAATGAGTACTCACAGTATAGGACCGATCGATCATTCTATTGTACATATATTATTGGCTTGCCGCTAAATTATTTTATAAAGTTAAGTTTCCTTTTGTTTCTTGTTCAACCTCTATATCTATAAAGTGTATTATATGTTGCTTAATCAATTCAATATACTTGATTCTTTGGAGAACTCAAATAGTGACTTGTATTATTTCCCCTCATCCTTCCATAAAATAGTAAATATTTCAGTCTAATGCTCTCTTATTCTTGCCTTTAAAAAGCTTCCCGCCTTTATATTTTGGTGCCAAAACTGGGGTTCTAAAAAGCTTTCCCGCCCCGACATTTTGGTGCCGAAATAGCTCTATTATTATTATTACTGCAAAAGCTAACCGCACGTCCTAACACATGTAGTTATACACATAATTTTAAACTGATCCCATTTTCGCCATCTAACAGGTAGGGTCGATGGGCAGTTGAACGAAATTTTTCGAAAATTGCATCATGGGTAGTTGATTTCCTTTAGGAAAATATGGTAATATCGATTATCCCTAATAATGGGAGCTCTAAATGTAAAAGAGAAAATTATAATTGAACAAACATTACTTCAAAGCATCTATTTAATTAAAATATTACATTTCGTGTTTTACAATGGCACTTATCGTTTTAATAGATTCTTTAAAACACCATTTTTCATTGACTTATTGAATAATATTTAGCAGATTTCCCTTATGGGAAATCTGCTATTGAGGTCGTACTCATGACGCGAGTTTTGAAAAATTTCCTAAAATGTCCATCGATCAGACCCAGGACAAGACGAAAATGAGGTCCGTCTAAAATTATATATATATATATATAATTTGTCTGTCAACGCTCTAGCGGTCGCAAGTTATGTTTGATCGTTACCAAACTTATTATTTAAGCGTTTTATGTAAAAAGTAAGATCAAGTTCGTTAATGGCTGAAATCGGACCAGTGAGTGGGGCCGTTCAAAGGGGGATTTTCAAAAATTCGCAATATCTCTGTTATTATGCGTCGAATCGAAAAATTGTATGGAATCAATCTTATTCTAAATTAAAGTTACTATAAATATTGTTCTACACATTTATTCTCTATCTTGAATATTAACCGATATATTTACATTCGTATTGTGTGTGTGGTCGGCAGGAGTACGGACTATCTGCCGAGAACTAGTGCGGCCGTTTCCGTAACTATTCGTCCATCGCGAATATGTCTAGAGATACCTTCCCACTACTGTTACTATTAAGCAGATTTCTCTATTGTAAAACTTCACGTGGGGAATCTGCTTAGTTTACGCAGCCCCTGCTTACGAACTTTTTATTTTCATATGAAGATCTCTAAACAAAATTAAGTCATAGAATGCATCAATGAATTAAATAAATATACAATACTGGGGGGGGGGATTAATCAACAAAACGGCTGACAGGAGAAATATATATATATAATATATATTTAAAATATCAATACAATTTCAATAATAATTCCACTTCAATTCAATTCTTATCTGACTGGCCACTTCATAATGTATTCCAGATATACAGATAACATTTCAAAATGTATTTCACTTAAAAGGTTTATATCTCAGTTATTTTGTTTGGTATCGTAAATCAAATGATTAAAAGAAGAGATTCCTATATTTTTCAGATCCGATTTAGCATCTTGACATTTGTAAAATTTATGAGTTCATTTGCATAGAGATTAATGTTAGGTTTGAGACATTTACTTTCTACGGTTGTTCAGATGACCATGTATGATTAGTCTCTATGATTTGATTATATCCCCCACATTTTGCATACATGTATTAGTCCTAAGTATCATAATATCCATAGTTACGGAAATATTTCCAATTTGAAATTATTCCTCCAAATGCTGACTCTAGTCATTACCTATTAGAATCATTAGTTTTCCATTCAACCGTTAAATATCGATGTGTGATATTTATCAAATAATAAGTCCGTCACGCAGGGGCTGCGGAAACTGAGCAGATTTCCCACGTGATTTTGTGGCATACAATTGATTTAATGAAGGCTGTAAGTACGATTAACTCTCATAATATTTAAGCTACGAAAAAATAGCTACAATAACATTTGTTGAACATCAATATATACAAGATTGATTTTGTAACTTTTTGGATACAAAAATAACAGAGATATTTCGAATACCTTCGCCCTCTAAGCCACCGTTCTTGGTCCGATTTCAGGGATTGACGACTATGAACTTTAGTGTTGAATTAAACGCTTAAATATAGATTATGTTATAGATCAAATTAATATTTTCAAGTAAAGAATGTAAAATCATAATTGATTACTCTGAGTTGGTATTCTTACAGGTGGAAGTGACTTCTAATGTATGTAGGATGAAAAAATTGTTGGCGACGCTTTCATTATGACAATTTATTAAAACGGCAAAGCGCTTTCGATGATGTGCATCATCGTCAGTGCCGTGTATCAATGGAATATGAAAGCTCGGCAAGCTCAACTTGGCATCAACCATTGGCACACTGTTACACAGACCTAGTTCGTTAATGGCTGAAATCGGACCAGTGGGGGGGGGGGTTAGAGGGGGGGAATTTCGAAAATTCGAAATATTTCCGTTACCATACGTCGGATCAAAAAATTGTATGAAACCAATCTTATTGCATATTAAATTTTCTATAAATGTTGTTATATACATTTATTCTTTATCTTGAATATTAACCAAGATATTCGCATTTTTATGAAACGTGGGCGTATAACGGGATATTGAGTTTCCCGCCAAAAGCTAGTTCGGCCGTAACTGTTCGGCTCTCGTATGTAGATATCTGGATGGTATAACTTCACGTGGGAAATCTGCTTAGTTTACGCAGCCCCTGCGTGACGGACTTTTCTTTTTTTGAATAGAGAATATGAGCTATAACCTAAATAAAATTGATAAAAGGTAATAATTTGCTATTCATTGATGTCATGTAATATGTTTTAGTTCAGGATCCATTTATGATCCAATTGCATATAAGTATTCTGCTTATTTTCCTGTTTCCCGGCTGGCGAATTCCTATTGCAATTCGGTTGGCAGATGTAAGCTCGAAGTTATTTAGCTTTGAATAAATCGTAAGTTTTAGCGAAGAGAGCCACAGTTCAGCTTTCACAAGCAAGTCTGCCCGATTGCCCCACGACTAGCAATAATCCGGCTGATCGTGAAGGTCAGAGGATGTCCAGCAGCTGGACAACTATATCGGGTGTGATGCATCGCCCGGCCTTGGATACTCACCGATTCCCGTCGAATATATGAAGAAATTAGGTTAGGGGTGTATCTGGGCTGCGAGTGCATTGGGGACCGAACCTCTTGCGCAACTTCCTCCCAAAAGGATGACTGTGCGCATCGGCCCTTGCGCAACGCCTTATCCTCTGTCCGCCGCTTTCAACACCATTTGGCTCACTATGACTAACTCATCCTCCCGTTTTTAAATCATATTAATGGAGTGTCTCCCATTAATTCCCCTTGATACGATTAAAGCAAAAATAAAATTAAAAGCAGTCCTTGCTAGGACTATTTATCCCATTTGTCCTTTCTATGACACTCTCCCACTGTTTTGACTTCAGCTGCTTATGAAGTTTATTTTTATATAATATGTTTATATATCGAGTTTTGTAACGATAAAACCAAATTTGTGACACTTAAGGCATTTATATATATATATATATATATATATATATATATATATATATATGGGTTTGTCTGTGTGTGTGTTTTTAGACCGCCCTCATTTTCTTAATCTCCTGTGCAGGATCGATGGGCATATGAAAGTTTTCGAAAATCGTGTTAAGAGACACGCCCAATCGCTGATTTCCTTTAGCCTGTTGACCGGGGAATTTCCTTTCTAATAACGAATCATGAAACTGGCGCGAATTCTTTCACTAGGACGTGCCTGTACGTCACGCCCGGAGAACGTAATTCCAAATTATTTTTAGCAGTTTTCCCTCAAGGGAAATCAGCTATTGAGGTCGTACTCATGATGCTATTTTCGAAAAATGTTTTCAAATGTCCATCGATCCTACCCAGGAGATGACGAAAATAAGGCCCGTTCAAAATTATATATGTATCTATATGTATATCTGTTAACACTCTAGCGGTCGCAATTTTTGTTTGATCGTTACCAAACTCGATATTTAAACGTTTTATGCAAAAATACAGATCATGTTCGTTAATGGCTGAAATCAGGCCAGTGGCAGGGGGGTTTAGAGGGGGAATTTTCGAAAATTCGAAATATCTCCGTTACCATACTTCGGATCAAAAACATGTACAGAACCAATTTTATTCTACATTAAATTTACTATGAATATTGTTCTATACATTTATTCTCTAGTTTTACGATTTCAGTAAACCCCCACTTCTACTAGTGTTAAATAAACAATGCTCAGTTATATAATAAAAAATATTAATTGAAGCCTAAATACCAAATATTGTTTTCATTGAACCTTTACGTTGAGAAATATATGCAAATACGTTATGTCACCGCCCTCCCCCTTCTTTTGTTTATGGGTTACTAAAATTTGAGTGAAAGAGATAAAACTGATTCTGATTCATTTCAAGTTACAGCACTAGCCTTGGTAAGTTGTTTTAAATTAAATTAACATGTTAATTTCAGATGTATTTTATTTATTGTTTGACTTTCCGGTCTATCTATACAGCGCTACTGGCTTGCCTGTTTGTTTACAATTCCGATGTAGAGTCTATTACCTTGTATTGTACCTTTACTGGGCATTACCGGTATTGTTACCCGTATATATATTTATCTATTGAAAATCTTCGCTTGGGAAATCTGCTTAGTTTACGCAGCTCTTGCGTGACGGACTTTTTATACTTATGCTTAAATAAATGAAAATACTATGAAATATATATATATATATATATATATATATTGTTTAATTGTATTTAAAGCACAATGAAAAATACAAAATCACAAGAAAAAAAGAAAGGAAAACAACAAAAAAATCGAAACATTGAATTAAAAATTCCTCAAAAAATTGATTCCCTCCGTGCCTTAAATTCATGTCGAGAAAGTTTTTGGAATACTAACACTTTTGTTGTTCGAAAATTTAAACCCTGCCAGTGCCAGGGTGCTACATATATTTTAAGGACGTATTCATAAGCCCTACCCCTAACAGATAAGGCTTATGTTTTACGTATTTAAATGTCCCGCTCAATTAACAGATTAAGGGCCTTTAAAATTAATTTGATCATCGTTCTCCCTGTGCACTTTCTTAAAAAGGAACTATTCCCAACAATATCCTGTACATAAGAAGTTCAACATCCTAGTTGCATCTCCAGACCACACACAGACACCATTTATTTGAAAAGTACGTTGTGCTTCTCTAAACATTTAAAGACTATGACGCAAGACATCAGCCAATTGTAAATACACCTGGAAAAACGAAAATAGCTCTACTTGAAAACTATTTCTTATTTCACGGTACTTTGTTCTATCTCATGGAATTTGATATAACATTAAGTGAGAAAAAAAAAAATCTTGGTGCCTCTCACTCAACAATAAGGAGTTAAAGAACAGCAATGCAGTTTTGATGAGATCTGTGCAACAATGAGCTCTAAATGTATTAATATTCGCTTATATCAATCAGAGTTTTCATGTTATGACCTCTATTGAATCTAGTATGGTGATTACGCTTTAAATATACAATATGCTTCCATTTTTGTTAACTCCGATTAAACATTGTATAGTACATGAACTTTAAACTGATCCAGGGTATATCAAGCAGTGGGCAGTATTGTGACAGTGAGTATCCACAATATTATTGTCAAATCTGTTGGACTGTCGTTACTAGTTTATTGTCGACTACACCTGGCTTAGTGCTTTCGGTGCACTACCATTTCCAATTTGTCGAAAGTTGATATTAGTAGATGCATACATGAGGAACGTATATTTATATAGTCTAATGGTCACCCATTGGTTGTTTGCATTTAGTCTGGGGAATCTCGTGAGACTAACCCCCTCTGAACGATCCAGTGTGCTCACCAATGTATTTGCATTTCTGATTCAATAATCCATAGTATTCTCAATAATATCCGTTGCATCAAAATACGTTTTTCTTTTTTGGTATTATTCAAATAACGAATGTTTTGTACATATTTCAGACACTGGTTGCAAACGCCTTGAATTAAAGCTTACCCAATGTTCTGGTTTTAGGAAAATGACGTTTATTAGAGCAGTGGGTAGGGAAGGATATTAAATATTGGAGTTGGGAAGGCAGGACTTGGAGCAACACTTAGGCAGAGTTTGAGATGTTGGGAGATTTAGCAGGCAAACTATCGGCCAAGTTATGGACTAGACCTGTTACCAACTATCTCGAGGCGGGGTGTCTTTAATCATATCAGTTACTCCTCTAATCTTCCTTTATCATCTCTCTCTCTCTCTCTCTCTCTCTCTCTCTCTCTCTCTCTCTCTCTCTCTCTCTCTCTCTCTCTCTCTCTCTCTCTCTCTCACTCTCTCCTCTCTCTCTCTCTCTCTCTCTCTCCCTCACTCTCCTCCCTCTCTCCCTCTCTCTCTCGCTCACTCTCCCTCTCTCTCTCTCTCTCTCTCTCTCTCTCTCTCTCTCTCTGTCACGCCCTCACTCTCTCTCTATCCCCTCTCTCTCCCTCTGTCCCTCTCTCTCTCTCTCTCTCTCTCTCTCTCTCTCTCTCTCTCTCTCTCTCTCTCTCTCTCTCTCTTCCTCTCTCTCTCTCTCTCTCTCTCTCTCTCCCTCTCTCCCTCTCTCCCTCTCTCTCTCTCTCTCTCTCTCTCTCTCTCTCTCTCTCTCTCTGTCTCTCTGTCTCTCTCTCTCTGTCTCTGTCTCTCTGTCTCTGTCTCTCTCTCTCTCTCTCTCTCTCTCTCTCTCTCTCTCTCTCTCTCTCTCTCTCTCTCTCTCTCTCTCTCTCTCTCTCTCTCTCTCTCTCTCTCTCCTCTCCCTCTCTCTCTCTCTCCTCCCTCTCTCTCTCTCTCTCTCCTCTCTCTCTCTTTCTCTCCTACCTCTCTCTCTCTCCTCCCCCCCTCTCTCTCTCTCTCTCCTCTCTCTCTCTCTCTCCTCTCTCTCCTCTCTCTCTCTCTCGCTCTCTCTCTCTCTCTCTCTCTCTCTCTCTCTCTCTCTCTCTCTCTCTCTCTCTCACTCTCTCTCTCTCTCTCTCTCTCTCTCTCTCTCTCCCTCTCTCTCTAACTAGCTCATTAAAAGAGGTAAGAAAAAAAAGGCATAGAACAACATTTGTAGACCATTAATAGTTTAACCATGATTGGATCTACAACATTTTACGATCCCGTTGATGATTGATGAGCCCATCGCACAACGAATATGAATACATCTGTCATAATAAAGGTGTCTTGATAACAATATTTGGTATTTAAGCATAAAATAACGTTATTCACAAAGTAACAGCCTATAGATAATATTGGTATGAATAAGAGTGGGGGGGGGGGTTACTGAAGGCTGAAAACTGAAACCCAAATATCATGGTTAATATTTATGATAAAGAAAGTATGCATATTACAACATTTATAAGTTATTACATTAACAATAAGTTTTATTTTATCAAACTTTTGATCCGGCTCGTAATAACAGAGATATTTGGAATTTTTAAAATACTCCTTGTCTGATCCAGCCAATATCGAACTTGATCATTCTTTTTAAATAAAATTATTTCTAGTTGGGAACGCTAAGACAACGTTGTGAGCCGTAACAGAAACACTCTCACAATTTTGTACGTGGACCTCATTTTAAGGGAAATCTCACAATAGCAATATTTATTAATATATTTATGAAGTACCTTAGATAATTTCAGAATGAGTTGTTAATAACATCATGAACCAACTATCATTATCTACAAAAATGATGTTGGGCAATAGAGATATATAGATATATCACCTTCCCCATCCATAGTGCAAAGATTGCATTTTAGCTTGGTGGTTAATGTTATTTACTGTTAATTCAGGTCCTTGACTATTTTGGTAATGATATTTACTGATGTCAAAAGAGAATAGTTATTTATTATACAAGTGACGAAAGTAGATCATTTTACAACTCGAGTGAAACGTTTACCCACACGAGCGAAGCGAGTCTGGTAATTTCACGAGAGTTGTAAAATCTACTTTCGTTACGAGTGTAATATTATTTTTTTTCTGTAATCGTGTAATACATGATCAGATCTAACCAGAATATGAACAAAATTAGGATGCTGTTGGAAGGTTATTAGCAAGGTTGTGAAAGGTTATAAGCATAGTTGTAAAACAACTAGTGATGATTGTGAAGTAGTGCAGTTATAAACAAGTGCAGGTTATAAACAAGGAAGTTAATTATTATTATATTTAAATTTTAAAATATATTGATTATTTCCACCAATAATTCATTCACATTTCAATTTATTTTGTTAAAATAAATTCTTACAATGTTAAGAAACATTTAAAAGCATTTAATTTCCAACTTCAAATTATTTTTTAATTCATACTTATTACTAATTAAGAAGGCAATTCACTTGTTCTTCACTCTATTGCAAAATGTTTCACTTTCTTCACTCATTTCAGTTTAGTAATGTTACCATTATTCAACGATTACAGAAAAAAAATAATTTCAATACTTAGCCCTGTTAAGCTGGCAAGGACAAAGAACATATTTTCAATGAATTATTCCTTTAGAATGATGAATTAAAGATTATATTCTCTTTAATAATAGAGAAGAAAAACGTTGGATAGCATAATGTTGGAGAACAGCACCAAAAGAAGAGGTAAATTACCAGAGGCAGCAGCCCGGCCATTATTTAATAAACCAATTCCACAGAGAAAGGAAGTAAATAGAAAAATTGGAGTTGAAGTTTGGATTCATAACTCACGAAGGAGGGCGGAGAGTGGAAGTCAGGGGGAGTAACGATTCCCGCCAAAACATTCCCGCCTTAATTCAGCTGAGTGAGCCGAAGAAAAATGGCTGCTTATGACTTTGACTGGTGTTTGGAGGAAGCGAGAAGGCCTCTCTAACAGATAGCCACTCAGCTACCCTTCTATACCACAACCAATTCCACCTCTCTCCCATTTGCATTAAGGCAAAGTGCCCCCTAATTGTTCCCATCCTATTCCTTCTTTCCTTTAACCAATTCCATTCTATTTTTTTTTTTTTCCTTGGGACTTCAATTCGGTTTCCTCAAGAGTCATCTTCAGAGTGACAAGATGAAATGGAAAAAAGCTCAAGCAAGAACAGGCTTAATATCGGTTTATGAAAACTATGTGCCCTATCCACACCTTCAATATGGATAGAAAATTAATGTTTCAGACGTTCCCAATCTTTCAATTTTTGTTAATACGATTCATTTACGATTACTTGTAGCAAAATCTCCAAAAAATACTAAGATGTACACAAACACAAGCAGCAATTTAACAGAGAAATTCAACAAAGTTAACTATTATAAGAATGCCAAAGGTAGAAGAATACTGAATATCATTATTAACAAACGAACAAACAAACACTAAATAAAAATTGCTCTCTGTGAATGAAATTTCCTCCTGAAAAGTTCTCAAAACTGGCATTGGTTGCAATTCGGCCAAAATATATATTTATTTACATCTACTATTTGCTACTATGTCTATTTGGGACGGTTATCTACAGGTGTTCACCCTTTTCTAGCCAGGGTGAAACAAAGGATTTTATTTAATGAATTCCGACACTAAATAAATTACTATTGCCTAGGCGGGAATGGAACTCGCCACTCAAGGTTTACGATGTGAGATTAACACCAACACTTTAACTCGCATGGCTAACCTGAGCCGCCAAAATAAATCCATCCGGGAGATAGTGTTTGCAGTATGTCCCAAGATTTCCGCTGAAAATTGTCAATGTTACATTATTCCGGGCAGATTTAAGTTTCAGGAAAACGTCCGTCACGCAGGGGCTGCGCAAACTAAGCAGATTTCCCACCTGCTGGTATAACACATTTGTGATCTCATCTCACCACATATTCTCTATTTATATTTAAAAAACCGATGAGTAGAAGCGGGAGGGGTCACTTAATACTAGGGTTACGACAAAAATGTGAAGAACATTGGAGGCCATCAATATTTTATTTTAATTTTTTTTTTTAAGTTTGGTTCTTTTACGATCCAACTCTTAATAACGGGGATACTTTAAATTGTTCCAATTCCACTAATCAAACCCTCCACTAACCAACTCCCACCAACAATAAATAAATATCATTAGTATTGACTGATGCTGTTAAATATTGAGTATCATTTTCTCTTTAAGAACGAACGAGAAATAGGGCGAAGGGAATTCAATAAACTCATATCTCCGTTAGTAGGAGTCTTAGGGAAAAATGTTACAGAACCAATCTTAATAAACTATTCATGGTCTACAATTAATGGATGATTCATTTTCTCGTAACTCAAATATTATGCGAGTTATCCGTACATTCCTGATTTCAGCCTTTCATCTGTTAGATGGATTTTTAAGAGCGAATGACGATAAAACTAAACAAAAAATGTTCTCTGTTGTAAAAATGTCTTATTTTGAAAGAGACCTAGTTGTGAAAGCAAAGGTCATTCGAGAAAATAACTCTTCACTTTCTGATTCCAGTTTTATTAGCCTGACACACGGAGAAGTGACTGATGTCGGGAGGCAGTATAAATGATGGATTCCACGTATAAAGTCAATTTTGATATCAACATTCCGAAAAGGAATGTTGATTTTGATTTAGTTGCGTCAACATTAAAGAGCTGTAGAGAATGAATCAGGGCAGAAATCCCCGTAGACAGGCAGCCAACCTGAGCTATCTCCCACTGGGGACATGTTTTTAGACAAGCTGTTATTGCCGGGCGACAGAGCGCGCCGCTCAAGATGGAATACCTCTTTTACATATTTATTGTGTCTATCCGTGCGTTAGATTGAACCACCCTCCAGACATTATGGCACACATGTTGTTTTGCCCTCTCTCTCCTTCACCGATCCATATCCCTATCTATTATTTCTCAAAATTCTAACGAAATGGTGCCTGTAGTAATCTAGTTAATAATAAAAAAGTCCGTCACGCAGGGGCTGCGTAAACTAAGCAGATTTCCCACGTTAAGTTTTACAATAGAGAAATTTCACGAGAGCCAAGCCAGTCAAAGAAACGGCCGAACTAGCGTTTGGCGGGAAAGTAACTCTCGTCCGTTAGGTTCCGAGATTAAATTAAAAACAATTCAATCTCAAAAAACAACAAGAACACAAAAGATGGACCTACCGTTAATGATAGCAGCGCTCTGAACACTTATAACACCAACACTAAATAGTACCACAGAATATCCATTATTTGTAAGACTTAATACTGCTGTGAATATTAAGTAAACAAATAAAGGGCAAGTCAAATGCTAAGAACCTTCCTGATAGCAAACAGTCTGAGTTCTAAACAATCAGGTTAGCCAGCTTTTACCGGAAATAAAAGCAATTACGGAAATATATTTGAATATAAGTATAAATTTTATTCATATAAACTATTTATTATATCTAGTGCTGTAATTAATAATAGACCAGAATAATTTTAAATCAAAACCATTCCAAATTTAGGAATACCGGAAGAAAATAGAAGGGGGGGCACGATTCAGACGAGGTTATGAGATTTTCACATGATTAAGGAACAAGCAGGTTACCCAGCCACGGCCAGAAGGTTTACAATAGATAAATATACATACAGGTAAAACACTTGCGTGAATATTAGTGAATAAATTACAAACGGCAATGAGAAATCTTTCAGTGAATTTACAATATAAGATTAATAAATAAAAAGTCCTACAACGTAATACGGCTGGATTGTAAACAAACAGGTTAAGCCAACCTTGTAGTGCAGTATCGATAGATAGACGTGGAAAAACAAACAATTAAAGAAATATATCTGAAATATAAAATAATTAAATTTTATTAGTAAACTATTTATTATATTTTAGTGGAGTAATTTGAAATGAATCAAAATAATTTCTATCTCAATCACTATCAGATTTTTGTAGTCCATAGGAAAAAAAGGGGGGGGGGGTTCAACAGAACGTATTTTGTTTGTAACAAACCTCGTAAAATAAAGCTATTGTTGAAAACAATTATTTTGTATTTAACCTAATAATGAGGTGGTTCATTAGATATCAGCTTATTATTCATATGTCCCCTAGTAGGAGTAGGGGTTTACTGAAAGCGGAACTCTTATACATAAAAATACAAATATCTCGGTTAATACTCATTATACGGAAAATATGTATAAAAACAATATTTATAGTAAATGTAATTTGCAATAAGATTGAGTTTATACAATTTTTCGATCCGACGTATAGTAAACGGAGATATATCGAATTTTCGAAAATCCTCCCCTCTACAACCGCCCCTTCCCACTGGTCCGAATTTCAGTCCATTAACGAACTTGATCGTTCTTTTTACATAAAACTGACTAAATTTCGAGTTTCGTAACGAGTCAAACAAAAATTGCGACCGCTAGAGCGGTAACAGACAAATATATATATATATAAATATATGATATTATTTTATATATATATATATATATATATATATAATATATATATATATATAAAATTGTAACCTCTGTCTGTACATTGATTATTTTTTCGCGAAATTTCACGATAACTTTTTCGTTTCACATGTCATAGACACCATAACTGCATTTTGTTTCTTTCGTGTATGTTTGTTTGTTTGTTTTTGTTTGTTTGTTACCTTTTCACGCATCAAACGGCCGAATTCATGAAACTTGGTATGTTATATTAGTACTAACCCAACTTAGACTTTAGGCTATATTAATTTTCTCTGAGACGAACAAGAGTGGGGTTATAAGGGAAGCCTGAAATTAAAAATAGCGATATTTCGTTTTCTATTGGTTTTTTTTCGGCAAATATGAACTATAACAAAAGTTGTTTATTTTGTTATTTAGAGTAACTTTTTGTATATACACTTTTGTCGTATACCGATGTTTAAATGCGTTATAAAAAAAAAAAAAAAAAAAAATGTAAAAAAAAAAAAAACAAAAAAATACACTAAAAACTATAGCATGAGTCCACAATTTTATTTGAGGCACAAAAGACCTAAACAGAACTTAACCAAACTCGGTATTTGTATTAGCAAGGTGAGGCCTTCATTATATAAGCCATACCAACATTTCTATGGAGGGGCAGAGGGGGGTTATAAAGGGAAGCCTGAAATTAAAAATAGCGATATTTTGTTTCACTATTGATTTTTCCGCACATATAAACATAACAAAGTTGTTTATTTCGTTATTTGGGAGTAACTTTTTGTTATATACACTTTTGTCGTATACCTAAGTTATAAATGAGTTTAATAAGCTAAAACTAATAGCGGGAGTCAATAATTTTATTGGGCTCAAAAGACTCAACCGAACTAAATAAAACTAACTCGGTATGTATATAGTCGTTTGACGCCCTAATTATCATAGGCCATACCAACATTTCTAGGGACGAGCAAGGAGTAGGGGTTTATAAGGGTGGCCTGAAATTAACATTAGTGATATTTCGTTTCCTATTGGTTTTTCGGCAAACATCAACATAGCAAAAGTTGCTTTACTTGTTATTTAGAGTAACTTTGATGTGCGCATTCACTTTTAAAATGAAGTAAACACGGGATGTACGCTAAACGGGATCAATAATATTAGTACTTATTTGACCAGAGGGGTTTTAATAAAAGGAATATTATGACAATGATGTTATGTTTTTATATGATAGATCAAAGTATGATTCGGATTAGTGAGGTAATAAATCTTCGTCCACCCCTCCTAATAAACTTTATTATTTATTTCCAATAGAAATATAAACTATAAGATCTATTCCATTTTTTAATTTGTGATAAGCTACCTTGGTGTTATTGAAACAAATATTTAATATAATATAACAATTAAACGTTATAGGTAATGTCATTATGGACAAAAAACAATATGCGTTTAAACTCGATATGATATTTTCAGGGTGCCACGGGTTATTTAATTCCATCCGGTAGATAAATTATAAAAATAATGTTTTTCCGCATCAATAATATAAGTAGAAGAATGTTGAGAAGTCCCCATGCGGGAACGGAAGAGAGGGGAGCCTTACACGTTTAATTGAGTTTAGTTACTTCCCGTCTGGCATTCCTGGAAGCGATTTCCAGTGAGATTCACTAATACAAATATAATCTTACGTGCAAAACTTTGCCTAAACTATGTGAGCTCGGAGTGGCTTTTGAAAGTGAAATATGTTTATTATAGATGATATTTTAATTGTAATAAATGCTACCCATGATTATGGTTGGAATTATTAAAAAACGGTGAGTCAAAAAGTGTAGAGGGATAGATTAGTTCCAGGAACACATTTTCATTATCCTTCAAAATAAAATTTCTATTCTATTAATCCCCAAAAGTTACCATTTCCAGGGTTGGCTATTTCGGAAAATCATTACGTCGTGGAGGGAGGTGTAATTGTACACATTGAAGTCTCACTATCAAAAATACCATCATGTAGTCATTCAAGAAAATTTTCCCGGGCATCGCCGGGTACCTTAGCTAGTAATATATATAATATATATATAATATATATATATATATATATATATATATTATATATATATATAGTATATATATATACAGTTTTGAACGGACCTCATTTTCGTCATCTACTAAGTAGGATCGATGGACATTTGAAGAAAAATGTCAAAAATTCCGTCATGAGTACAACCTCAATAGCTGATTTCCCTGAAGGGAAATCTGCTAAAAGTCCGTCACGCAGAGGCCGCGTAAACTACGGAGATTTCCCTCGGGAAGGTTTACAATGTATGAATCTACATACTGGTAACACCACCCTGAATATTAAGTAATAAATACAATCGGTATTGAGACATTTTCCATTTACATGTCCATAACTTCTACAACGAACAGCGTCTGAATTGTAAAAAAAGAAAAACAGGTCAGCCAACCTCTCAGAGCTAAGAGGACATAAAATCTAGACCGTAAATAAAAACAATTACTGATATATATCTGAATATAACATATTCATTTTATTGAAAACTATTTTTTATAGCAGGTGTTGTAATAAGGAATCAGGATAATTCTAACCATAATCACTAAACTTTTAGTAATCCAAGAACAAAAAAAGGGGGGAGGGTCAACAGAACGTATTTCCATATAGCTCACAAAGTAAAAGTTCAATGAAAACAATATTCGGTATTTAACTTTGGAATGAAGTAGTTAGTAGGGTTTGCTAAATGCCGAAAACCATAAAATCCAAATATCTCAGTTAATATTGATGATAAAGAAAATATGTATAAAGCAACATTAATAGATCTTTCAATTTGAAATATAATTGGTTTTATACATTTTTCTATCCGAAAAATAGTAAGGGATATATTTCAAATTTTCTTCAAATGTCCATCTCTATCCAGGATATAACGAAAATGAGGTCCGTTCAAAATTATATATACATATTGCTATTTAATGAATTCGACATTGAAATAGTGAGTGTTTAGAGTGACAGGAATTCCAAATGTTTAGAATACCTGTTATTATTAGTCGGGTCGTGAAATTTTGTAAAAAATCAATCATGTTATGCTATTGATGTTCTACAATTGCTTTAACTCCGTATTTTTTCGTGACTCAAGTACTAAGCGAGTTATTCGAGATTTATTGTAGTCAGCCTTAAGTAACCCCCACCCCTTCAACTCATCGATTTTATTTTAACATAGAAACAGAGAATATATGGTGAGAGGAGATCACATGCTTGCCGTAGCAGCACGTGGGAAATCTGCTCAGATTACACAACCCCTTCGTGACGGACATATTTGCAAAGAAATAGAGAGTTAGTTAGAGAAATAAAATTACTTTTTAGAGAAAGGCAGCACTCAGCCCACTTATTTTGGGCATTGTTAAGCACTACAGTCAAAGTCCGTCACGCAGGAGCTGCGTTACTAAGCAGATTTACCACGTATTTGCATTTATCTCGAAACTTAAAAGTTCAATGAGAACATTATTTGGTATTTAAGCTTCAAATAAAGCGATTCAAAACATAATAGAATATTGAAAATATGAGATGATTAGGAGTGGAGCTATACTGAAGACGGAAAACTAAAAAATGCAAATATCTCAGTAAATAATCAATATATTGAAAAAATGTACATAACTACATTTATAGAACGTTACATTTGCAATAAGATTGGTTCTATAAAAATTTTCGATCCGACGCATAATAACGGAGATAGTAAGAATTTTCGAAATTCTCCCCCTCTAAACCCCCTCTCTTCCTGGTCCGATTTCAGCCATTAACGAACATGATCTTTCTTTTTGTATGAAACGATTATATGTCAAGTTTGATAACGATAAGACAAAAATTGTGACCAGTAGAGCGGTAACACACAAATATATATATATATATATATATATATATATATATACAGTTTTGAACGGACCTCATTTTCGTCATCTCCTGGGAAGGATCGATAGACATTTGAAGAAAAATTTTGAAAATCGCGTCATGAGTACAACCTCTATAGCTGATTTCCATTAAGGGAAATCTGCTAAAAAATGTGTAAATGTTACACGATTGAAATATATTAGAATACTGGCTAAAAAGGAAATGATTACACTCTAGGAGGTAAAACAACAAGAAAACAAACAGACCTTTGTACCTATCTACAAGCAAAGAAAATGTGCAAATACTTTTTTCCTGGTGTTTTTGTTATTTTAAAATATTTTTTATATTATGATCAAGGCTTTCAATTAAATGTTTACTGTTATTTACACAAGTTTTAGTTGTACTTATTAATGGGTAAACTCAAATGAATTGTTTTCAATTTATTATTTAAAGAAAACCCGGGGTGTGCAAATTCCTTTTCCCTCACTGTAAGTGGTGATGATATCGCAAGTATGCTACACCTACACGTGGGGAGTCTGTTTAGTTAACGCAGCGGATTTTGACGGATATTTTAATAAATTATAGAGTTTAAGAGTGAATTGTGCCAAATATTAGCTATTTATATGTCCTATATCTTTACTCTACAAGAGCTACGAATAATAGCAATCATTTCAGCTTACCTAAATGAAAAAGTTTCTTTAAAATAAGTAAACGTGTTGCCAGTAGCAGTGAATTGACGGCCACCATAAAGACGTCAGGATTTAATTTTTACTTCTCAAAGAAGCCTTTAATAGCCGCCAAGGTTGAGGTAATTGAGTTCCTTGAGAACTCTTTGCCCAAAAAGATGTAATTAAATTTCTCCGGAAAAGGGAGTCTTAACCGAGAAATTAGCCCCTTTTCATTGAATTAGTTAATCTAGCAGAGGTTTCGGGCTTCTCTTTATTTCTCTTTTTTATTCTTTTTGTGTTATGTTTCTTTGAGTAAACTGCTGTCAGAAAGGAGAGAAAAAAGCTTAAAGAAGTCATAAAGTATTTCAAAAATAAAGTCTTAGCTACTTTCTCTCTCTCAAAAGCTTTAGCTAGAGCATTGTTTAATATATTTCATCAGCAAAACAAATCCTATTTATTCTCTTAAATCTATCACAGTGAATTGCAAATGTTATGCGCTCATTTGATTCTTTACATCGAGACTAAAAATCTTCCCAATTTATTGTAAACTCCCATTATTAATTTTAAAAAGTAAGCATTTCGTGTGTATATATATATATAATATTTTATTGTTCACTTAAAACATTCACATTCCCCTGTCACGTGTGCCTAATGCGATTTAACACTATTCATGAAATAACTAAATTAAAAAAAACAAAAACGATGAACCCAATTTAATTTATTATTTTCATCTATACAGCTTATTTTAAATAGTATTACCAGATTTCCTCTGAGGAAAAGGTCTTTGAGGTTGCAATCATGACGCGATTAATGTCCATGGATCCTATGCAGATGGCGAAATGAGGTTCGTTCCAAATTACACACACACAGATATATATATATATATATATATATATATATATATATATATATATATATATGTATATATATATATATATATATACATATATCAGGTATAGGAAAAATAGCCATACATCCACAGTAAAAATTCATTAAAGTGACAGAGAGGTCCAACCGATCTGCTCCAAATCCGAAGACAAGCCTACCAACAGCTGCCATTGAATACTCCTTCAGTCTCAGGTTTATTTCGCCATATCATTGACACACAAACACAGGGCGATAGTTAGAAAAAACAATGTTATTACGTTATAACAAAAATAATAATCCTTGCTTATTAGGGTTCTTAAGGGTTTTAAAATTGAACACACAAACGTTAGCATTTTTATCACTGCACATTTTATTTGACGATGTTCTACACACTTTTTCACACTTGGTAAATTATTCTTCACTACTAATCACAATATGCACTGATAACTTCAACTTCTTATTGCACAGTATAATAATACAGTACATTCACTGAAGTTCACAAAAACACTGCACTGCACTGATCTCCACATAAAACGGCACTGCACTGAAACTAAAAATCATTATTCACTAAAGCTGCATTGAACTCCCTATTATTCACTGGTAAAAAGTGAGAACTAACTGACTGTCGGGCTAGCTGTGCGGCTTTGATACACGTTGGGGATTCAGACGTTCTCGTTGGCTACGAAGTCTGGCGACGACCCGACCCTGGCCAATCTTCTTCAGGGATTCCTTTGGTTTCGTTGTACTTTTCGAATACGTGATTAACCGTGCATTAATTTTTCAAGTACGAAATTTTTGGAACAATATGTTTATCCTTGGTGATAACCGCTTTTGGAATATCCATATCTTATGTAGATATCAGTCATTTAGGTTAAAATAATACTGCATCGTATTGCTGACGTTTCACACACACTCTCATATGTTCATATTAGAGGAAGAGAATCAAGAGGCGTTTCACGGTCATCAGACTGTCACAAAAGCCAGAAGAACGAGGATTTACACCGAAGGGCAGTGGAAAGCCTTACTGGCCTGGGGCAAGAGGGGCCTTAGAAAGATATATGGAAAAGTTAGAGAACAGAAAAAAAGGGGGGTGAGTCAGTTGTTATCTGTGCTACTAGGAAGGGCCATTTATTATTGTCTGAGATTGTGAAGGGAATCGACCACAGAAGACTTCCTACGGAACGCTGTATGGTGGCCAAATGGAAGGGGAAGAGGAGACAGCGATGGCTTATTATTTTTGTAATAAACAATAATATTGTTTCCAACTATCGTCCTGTGGCATTTTACCCTATAGCGTGTTTGTGTGTCAATGATATGGCGAAATAAGGCTAAGGCTGAAGGAGTATTGAATGGCAGCTGGTGGTAGGCCTGTCTTCGGATTTGGAACAGCTAATCGATTGATGGGAGTTGAATGAGAAGCCCTGGAATCAAGTATTGGCAAACTTATCCATTCAAGTATCCAAGTCCAAGTTTGCCACTATGTCCTCAACCTGATAGATTGTATCTGTCTGAATTATTTCCTCCTAAACTTGAACCTCTCCCCACCCTCTCTTCCCTCAGAAGCACACACATATTGAAAACTGTTTTAATCACATCCTCATATCCGGTGTGCCTTTGATCTTTCCCTTGGGCCGCTGTTTATGACGGCAGTATTATCACAGCGTTGCTTGTCAACCATATTTAACATAAACATTTAATAATAGTTCAAATTGGTACAATTCCAGTGAAACGTTGCTCTAAATCTTTAGATCTATCCATTCAATTCCCAAAATGAAAAACAAATTGGAAAAATAGATACTAAGTTATTTAAGAAAAATGTTAAAATTGGCATTTCACTTATCCTTATCACTTGATTTATGTTTATAAGGAAGAAAAAGTTATTTGCTCTCAGAACACTTTTCTTTGTTCAACCGCTGTTGGAATATCCTTGGCAATGACCGCTGTCACAATTGTCCTTGACAATGACCACAGTTGGAATAACCTTGGCAATGGCCGCTGTTGGAATTATCCTTAGCAATGACTGCTGTTACAATTTTACTTGGCAATGACAGCTGTTGGAATATCCTTGGCAATGGCCGCTCTTGGAATATCCTTGGCAATGTCAGCTGTTGGAATTATCCTTGGCAATGACCGCTGTTACAATTATCCTTGGCATTGAGCACTGTAGAAATATCCTTGGAAATTACCGCAGTTGGAATATCCTTGGCAATGACTGCTGTTGGAATTATCCTTAGCAATGACTGCTGTTACAATTTTACTTGGCAACGACAACTGTTGGAATATCCTTGGCAATGACCGCTGTCACAATTGTCTTTGACAATGACCACAGTTGGAATAACCTTGGCAATGGCCGCTGTTTGGAATATCCTTGCAATGGCCGCTGTTGGAATTATCCTTAGCAATGACTGCTGATAACAATTTTATACTTGGCAATGACCACAGTTGGAAATATCCATTTGGCAATGGCCGCTGTTTGGAATTATCCTTAGCAATGACTGCTGTTTACAATTTTACTTGGCAATGACAGCTGTTGGAATATCCTTGGCAATGACCACTCTTGGAATATCCTTGGCAATGTCAGCTGTTGGAATTATCCTTGGCAATGACCGCTGTTACAATTATCCTTGGCATTGAGCACTGTAGAAATATCCTTGGAAATTACCGCAGTTGGAATATCCTTGGCAATGACCGCTGTTGGAATTATCCTTAGCAATGACTGCTGTTACAATTTTACTTGGCAATGACAGCTGTTGGAATATCCTTGGCAATGACCGCTCTTGGAATATCCTTGGCAATGGCCGCTGTTGGAATTATCCTTAGCAATGACTGCTGTTACAATTTTACTTGGCAATGACCGCTGTTGGAATATCCTTGGCAATGACTGCTGTCACAATTGTCCTTGACAATGACCACAGTTGGAATAACTTTGGCAATGACCGCTGTTGGAATATCCTTGGCAATGGCCGCTGTTGGAATTATCCTTAGCAATGACTGCTGTTACAATTTTACTTGGCAATGACCACAGTTGGAATATCCTTGGCAATGGCCGCTGTTGGAATTATCCTTAGCAATGACTGCTGTTACAATTTTACTTGGCAATGACAGCTGTTGGAATATCCTTGACAATGACCACTCTTGTAATATCCTTGGCAATGTCAGCTGTTGGAATTATCCTTGGCAATGACCGCTGTTACAATTATCCTTGGCATTGAGCACTGTTGGAATATCCTTGGAAATTACCGCAGTTGGAATATCCTTGGCAATGACCGCTGTTGGAATTATCCTTAGCAATGACTGCTGTTACAATTTTACTTGGCAATGACAGCTGTTGGAATATCCTTGGCAATGACCGCTCTTGGAATATCCTTGGCAATGTCAGCTGTTGGAATTATCCTTAGCAATGACTGCTGTTACAATTTTACTTGGCAATGGCAGCTGTTGGAATATCCTTGGCAATGACCGCTCTTGGAATATCCTTGGCAATGGCCGCTGTTGGAATTATCCTTAGCAATGACTGCTGTTACAATTTTACTTGGCAATGGCAGCTGTTGGAATATCCTTGGCAATGACCGCTCTTGGAATATCCTTGGCAATGACCGCTGTTGGAATTATCCTTAGCAATGACTGCTGTTACAATTTTACTTGGCATGACAGCTGTTGGAATATCCTTGGCAATGACCGCTCTTGGAATATCCTTGGCAATGTCAGCTGTTGGAATTATCCTTGGCAATGACCGCTGTTACAATTATCCTTGGCATTGAGCACTGTTGGAATATCCTTGGCAATGACCGCAGTTGGAATATCCTTGGCAATGACCGCTGTTGGAATATCCTTGGCAATGACCACTCTTGGAATATCCTTGGCAATGACCGCTCTTGGAATATCCTCGGCAATGACCGCTGTTGGAATATCCTTGGCAATGACCGCTGTTGGAATATCCTTGGCAATGACCGCTCTTGGAATATCCGTGGCAATGAACTCTCTTGGAATATCCTTGGAAATGACAGCAGTTGGAATATCCTTGGCAATGACCGCTCTAGGAATATCCTCGGCAATGACCGCTGTTGTAATATCCTTGGCAATGACCGCTCTTGGAATATCCTTGGCAATGACCGCTGTTGGAATTATCCTTAGCAATGACTGCTGTTACAATTTTACTTGGCATGACAGCTGTTGGAATTATCCTTGACAATGACCGCTCTTGGAATATCCTCGGCAATGTCAGCTGTTGGAATTATCCTTGGCAATGACCGCTGTTACAATTATCCTTGGCATTGAGCACTGTTGGAATATCCTTGGAAATTACCGCAGTTGGAATATCCTTGGCAATGACCGCTGTTGGAATATCCTTGGCAATGACTGCTGTTACAATTTTACTTGGCAATGACCGCTGTTGGAATATCCTTGGCAATGACTGCTCTTGGAATATCCTCGGCAATGTCAGCTGTTGGAATTATCTTTGACAATGACCGATGTTGCAATATTCTTGGCAATGACCCCTGTTGTAATTATCCTTTGCAATATCCCAGTGTTAGAGTTAGCCCAAAACTGGATGATATTGCGAATAGTTGTACAAAGCGATCGTCTGCCACATCAAATATGTGGTCTGTAAAACATAAACGAATTTTATTTCTATGCAGACACTGTTTTGTAACGAGATACTACTCTTTTGATTGATGAAAAACAGCATCTTCTTCAGTTTTGGGTAAATCCCAAATTAATAAATGATAATTAATTTTCTCATAAAACAAACAGAATGACTACGATAACCTACTCAAGTGAGAACAGCGATAAGTGGTTTCGCCCCGTAAATAATTTATGTTAACTGTAACGTATAATACTGTTAAAGAATATTTTTATGTCTAGACCTAGAAAATTTTAAATATCTTTATTAATTCTAAAATAAAATTATGAATAAACAAGTAAATCTGAATATAACCATTTAAAAATAGTATTAAAATATCTGAGTTGTTACTGATAATTGTTATAATACTTACGTATTCAATTAATAGTAAAATATTCTTGTATAATATTAAATATTTTCTTATACCTATTATATTTTTGAGAAAAAGAATTGTAATTTTCTTTAAATATATAGAACATGTTAAACATTAAATGCTAATAATTTAAAAAAGAAATGAATTTATTTTTTAATACTAAGTAAAAGCCCCAGAAACAAAAAATGAAAAAAATTAAGAAAAAAGTCGTGGCTAGATTCGATCTCGAGATTTATCAACTGAGCCACGGAGACACTTTGAAATGCACGTCTTAGCAATAACCGAAGACGTTCAGACAAATCTTTTACATTTTTTTTAGGTACTACACACTAGGTACTACACAAAACAATTTTCGTTCAAATCGGTGGGAGGCCGTGCACTCTCTTTGCCAGCTGATCTAAACTCGGACGCTCTACAACTAATATATGTGTGCCCACTACCACTGTACCTATATTGATTGTATATCGAAAATCTCATCCGTTATTTTTCTAATAACATTCAGAGAGGCAAATTCCTTGCACACAAAAATATGATTCTCTTTTGATCGTGGGCATAGTGTTCTTGTGCTATGCAAATTATCTATTTGGTAGAGAGCGCCACCAATCAGAGAGGACCACAACTACACGGCGAGTAGTTATTGAAGAGAGACGGTAAATCTGCATATGTAAATTCCAAGTAGGGGGAACGCCATGTAAGTTAGTTTTGAAGTAATATAGGAGGAATTTATGAGATCCGAGATAGTCTATGTAGAGAGATTTGCTCGAGAGATACTCCCCTCCGCGGGGAACATGTATTTTTACGAGCCCCACTTCCTGCGAATACAATATTGAAGAACAATAACCTGTTTTGCATATTTATCGTGCCTACTGGAGCACTAGATAAACCACCCCTAGCTCCTTTATAAAATACTCCCCATCCTAAACATTTACTTCCCAAAGAACGAAGAAAATTGATAAAAAGAGAGAAATTTTAATTGTACCGGTAAAAAAAAATCTGAGAGGTGCTGAAAAATTAGCAAATGTTAAGGGAGCCCTCCAGTAGAAAGCGAAAGAATTTTTTCTGTCTTTCTTGACGATTTGAAAGCAACAATATTAATGATAAATTAGAATTAATTTAATAGTTATTATTAAAATTACTAATATAGACATTTCAGAGTTTTAATTCATGGCTTTCTATAATATCATAAGTACTGATAAAATTTTTAAAAAATGGTAAATACCAATGACCGTAAACTGAATACCATATTAAATTTTAAACTGAAATTTAGTCAAAATAGTAGGGTAGGTTTTAAAAAAAATGTCATCCATATGTATTAAATATGTTTGGATCCGTTTTTCGACGGTTGTTGCAGTGAAAGCTTATTTTTTTCATCCAAAGAATACGAATTCTGGTGTATAAGTATCTAATGGTTGACATTAAAACTCTTCCAATTCATGAAAACAGTAAATGATCAGAATGGCTCAGGCAGAAATAAACAATTTTTATTTCCATTAAATGTTATCATAATATAAAAAGAATACGTTAAACAGTTTTCTTTTTTATAAACAATTTTCTAATATCATTCCAATTAAATCCTTTAAAAATTATTGAATAATATTTAGCATTTAACTTTTATAATACATTCATTAGAAAATTATTTCAAATTCAAGGAATACATAGAATAAAATTCATCAATTAAAATATTAATATACCATAAAGTAGTTTCGTTAACAATCTTAATACCACTCAAAATATTTTTGAATAAGAAGTGAAGTGATTTGAGTTTCTTACATAATTCGTCAATATGGTCGCACCAGACAAGGAGTTGGTCCACAGTCAATCTTAAAAACTTAAAGCTAAATCCAACAATTTAAAAATATTATTAAAATATCAACGTTATTATTGATAATTGTTATAGTGCATACGTATCTAATAAAATATTTCTTGAATAATATTAAATATTTCGTTATACCTATTATAGTTTTGACAGAAAGTATTGGAATTTTGTTTAGGTAAAGATTTGCCTGATGGTATCATGGGAACAGGTAAAATGCCCATGGTTATTCATTTATATCACTCCTGAAGTATGTGGGCAATCTTTACTGACATCTAGAATATTTGTTTCGACACGTTCATTGCTAGATTATTAGCTATTAACCAATCAAAAAATGATTTAATAGTAACAAGAACCATGTTATTTCAGTTTTTCTGGGTCATTACCTTTTATAATTATACTGGTATCATCAGCATGAAGAATAGATTATGTTGGTTTAAGGTTAACTGAGAGGTGGTTCGTGTAAATTGAAAATAGTAATGGACCTAATATCGAGCCTTGGGGAGCACCGAATGTAATTGTTTGCTAATCTGAAATTAATTTATTTCCATTGATTCTGATTCAGTTTAGCCCATGTTTATTAACTTTAACGAACGTCTTTATCGACTTGGTAAACCCACAGTTGTGAGTTTCAGTCCCGCCTGAGCAATACGAATACCAAAAATAAAATCTTTAGCCCTTTTCATTTAGAGAAAAAGTGTGGACAACCTGAGACAAATATCCATAGAAGCATAAAGTAGACATTTCTTCTCAGGTTTTATTAAAACTCTGTGAAATATCTCCTCATTCTCATTTTGCAAGTGTCGTCGGCATTTATTGTTCTACTCAGCTAGGTATTCTTCAATACCAATTTATGAATAAATCATGAATGGTCTTTGTTATTGATGTATACACAGTGATTGTTTTTGACACACATTCTAGTCAAACTCGAGGTCTCTTATTCGGTGATCCCCAAATATAGCTTTCTGAAGTTAATGTAGAACAAAAGTAGGACACGCAGGGGCTGGGATAACTAAGCAGATTTCCCCCCTATTGATCTATACACCCTATTTTTATCGAAGTAAATATTCAATGAGTAGAAGTGGGGGTACGAATAAATCGTTTAATATTAAAGCTTCAAAAAAATGAATATAAGGACAATTGTAGAGCATCAATAGTTTAACAAGATGGATTCTACAACATGTTTTGATAAGACTTATAATAACGGAGATATTATAAATTTTCAAAATTCCCTCTCTTCTTTACTTGTTTATTTGGGTTTTAAATACATTTCACAAAATAGAATAATAAAATACTAATACCAATAATATAATTCACCTAACCTATAATACTTTATAAAATACACAATTAATAAGGGGGTCCCTAACCCCTTGGATGTCCATAAAGGACATTATAAAAAAGGTGCTAGCATCCAAAAAGGAGTTCTTTGCCTTAACCTAACACGTATCTCTAACAAAAAAAATTAAATAAAAGAAAATAAATAAAATAGAAGAGAACAACAACAAAAAAAAGCCTCATTCATAGTTGTCTAAAAATAATACATCCTGACCATAAATATACTCATAAAAATAACAAAGAATAAATAAAAAAAAAGACGAAACATTACTCCTAGAAATACAACCTACTTAAAACTAAAACTACCAACAGAAATATAAAACATATAGAAATATAAGAAATATAGAAAAACCACTAAATAATAAAATAAAAGAAAACAACAAAACATACTTAAATAAATAACAATCAATGATTTCTATGCCGAAGCATCGCTCCAAAATTCGTCCTGAAATGAGCACACCATAGATTCGCGACCCTGCCACCATACTTGCCGAGCCTATCCAACACCTTCTCTTGGTCTGCCAGCTGCTCTGAAGCCTCGAGGAAAGGTACTGAACTTGGCCCACACGAACCAGGTTCCACTGAGCACTTTGATGGTGATCCACTCCAGTGTAGCCTGACTCACTCCCAGCTCTCGCAGTCCATCTGCACTCTTCTTGCACCAAACGCCTTTGTAAGACAGGGTTACCGGCAGAACCCTCACCATGCCTGGCTCCACATCAGTGACCCCCCTCTCTAACCTGGTTACTAGGCTCCTGGTTCGATTTCCGGATATGAACTTTAGTACCAAATCAAACGGTTAAATATGGATTATGGTATAAATAATATAAACATTTTCATTATTTTAGGATTGTTGACGTCATAACTTAATGCACTTGCATTTATCTCACAAAGCAAAAGCTTAAAAAGAAAAATAATTGTTATTTATGCTTCAAATAAAGTGCTTCATGATACACTCAACCGCAAAAAAAAACCGGACACTTAGATTTAGTCTTATAATTTTGTTAAATACTTAATATATATGTATATTAATCTTTTTAATTAAAATAATTGGTTAATCTATAGGTGATTAATCCATCATTCACCAAAAGTGAATAATTTTTATTGATTATTTACAAAAAAAATACAAAATAAAAAAAAAAAGAAAAAGATAAATTAACACATTTAAAAAAAAAATTATACTTCATTTTTATTACAGTGAATGGTAGACTTCCCTACCCCAAGCGTTTCGGCAATGTAACGTAAGCTCCGGCCTTCCATCTATGTTTGAAAGACCCATTATTCTGGACCGATATAAAAATAAAACATTAATTAAAGAAAATGCTTGGTTAATAATTAAAGATGTTTAAATATGCGAAAAACTACTTACAGTTTAGAATAGATCAACTCTACGACAAATAAATCTAATCTGAGTTTTATCTAATTGTTTACTAATCCTGAAGGGATTAGTTCAATGGACTTAGACTCTAAATTCTCTGTAATAGCTAGAATACCCACATAAAGAAAATTGCTGAAAATTAGCTTTTAATACGACAAAAATGAAGTGTCCGGTTTTTTTTTTGCGGTTGAGTGTATAACTGCTAATTGCTAATATGACAAAAGTTGCAGCGGGAGCTTACTGATGCCCGAAAAATTTAATAAATGCAAATATTTTGGTAAATAATCAAGATAGTGAAATAACGTATACAATAAAATTTGTAGAACATTAAATTTTCTTTAAGATTGGTTAAATACGTTTTTTCGATCCGAGGTATAATAATAGAGATATTTAGTATTTTCGAAATCGCCCTAAACCCTCCTCTTTCACGTCCGATTTCAGGCATTATATAAATATAGACATATTGTTTTGAACGGATCTCATTTTAGTCGTATCGTGCAATGAGTACAGCCTCAATAGCAGATTTCTCTCAAGTCCATATAGAAATATTAACGGCATTCAAATTGAATGTGAATATCCTAAAATATTCCTTAGAGAACACCATCTCCTTCTGATCAATAATTTATTTTAATTATAAACTTTGTAAAAAAGAGGGGAAAAAAATGAAAAACATCTTTTTGCAGGAAGGCACACTGCCGATGCCTTTTTATGAGTTCTAATGAAGGTATCGTTAACACAACTCCCACAAAGAGTGAAACACTCAAAGAGTTCTTTCAAAGAACTACAAAGCCCTGATAATTTGTACTCTGAGGAAACCAATCCTGAAGGGCTCCAAATAGATTTAATCAGTCAAAGCGTCTTAACTAACAAATTAGCTTCTTTCCTCGCCCCTAGCATCTGCAAGCCCAGAGGCAATGTCTTTGAAGCTGCCAAGGTCAACTTGACAACAATTAGCTCTCAAAGAAACCTTAATTGAAAACATTAATTAATCCCCCTTTAAGAGCCGTAGATTGTTAGACAAATAGCCTAAAAAGCTATTTCATAGTGTTATTTACTCAGGTTTTCTGATCTACAATTAGAATGGAATTTGTTTTTATCTGTAATCGTTGAATAATGGTAACATTACTAAACTGAAATGAGTGAAGAAAGTGAAACATTTTGCAATATAGTGACGAATGAGGTGTTGGTGGAAATATATCAATATATTTTAAAATTTAAATATAATAATAATTTCCTTCATGTTTTATAACCTGCACTTGTTTATAACTGCACTACTTCACAATCATCACTAGTTGTTTTATTAACTATGCTTATAACCTTTCACAACCATGCTTATAGCCTACCAACAACATACCATAATCTTCACAACATTCTAATTTTGTTCATATTCTGGTTAGATCTGATCATGTATTACACGATTATAGAAAAAAAAAATAATATTACACTCGTGACGAAAGTAGAAGATACAGCTCTCGTGAAATTACCACACTAGCTTCTCTCCTGTGGGGAAACGTTTCACTCTAGTTGTAAAATTCACTACGTTCTTCACATGTATAATAAATAACTATATTTTTGAAAGTGTGTTTACTTCATCAAATTTTAAGTATCGATTGATGCTTTCACAAGTGTCGTCCTTGGCGGCATTCCAATATTTCTGTTTCTAATCCGATACGAGAGATTATAACTGCACCACAGAACGTCATCCATCCTACATTTTAAATCCTCTTTGCATAGGCTTAATACTATAGAGAATAGTGTGTGAGATGAGATCACAAGACTATGTTATTTCAACTAGTGAGAAAACTCCGGAAATTAGTATATGTATATTTGACTGTTACCAGTTTAGCAGTCTCAATTCTTATTTGGCCATAAACAAACTCCATATACAAGAAATACGCTAAACTAAAGGTCAAGTTCGTTATTGGCCAAAGTCGAACCCGTGGGAAGGGGGGGGGGGGTTAGAGGGTGAATTCCGAAAATTCGAAATATCTCCGTTATTACACGTCTGATCGAAAAATTCTGAAAAAAGTACTATAAATACTGTTATATACATGTATTCTCTTTGTATAATATTAAAAGAGATATTTTTATAAGACCAAACATTATTCTCATTTGAAGATTACTGTGTGAGATACATGCAAATACATAATGTCATGACGTCATCAAATAAGATTTTGCTGTCTTGAATTGGATATATGAATTCCTTCTATACCGTACTTGATATTTAACTATATTATTTAAACACTACAGATCATGTCAATTGCTGAAGTCAGGGAATATTGAAAAAATCCGTCACGGAGGGGCTGCGTAAACTAAGCAGATTTCCCACGTGAAGTTTTACAATAGAGAAATCTGCCTAATAACAGCTGTAGTAGTAAGTAACCTCTAAACCTATTCACGAGGGACTAATAGTTACAGAAACGGCCACCAGAGCTCTCGGCGGAAAGGCGGAACATAGCCGACCACACGCAGAATACAAATACAAATATCTCGGTTAATATTCAAGATACAGAATAAATGTATATAACAATATTTATAGTAAATTGAATTTGCAATAAGATTTATTCTATACAATTTTTCGATCCGACGCATAATAACGGAGATATTTGGACTTTTTGAAAATCCTCCCCTCTAACCCCCCCCCTTCCACTGGTCCGATTTCAGCCATTAACGAACTTGATCTTTCTTTTTACATAAAACGATTAAATTCCGAGTTTGGTAACGATCAAACAAAAATTGCGACCGCTAGAGCGGTAACAGACAAATATATATATATATATATATATATATATATATATATACAGTTTTGAACGGACTTCATTTTCGTCATCTACTAGGTAGGATCGATGGACATTTGAAGAAAAATGTCGAAAATTCCGTCATGAGTACAACCTCAATAGCTGATTTCCCTGAAGGGAAATCTGCTAAAAATTCAAAATAATTCCGTTATTGTGTGTCTTATCGCAAAATGTAATAGAACCAATTTTGTTTAGCTATTGATATCCTACAATTGTTGTTAAATACATTTTTATTAAGCAAGTAGTTTATACTTTTAGCAGATTTCCCTTAAGGGAAATCAGCTATTGAGGTCGTACTCATGACGCGAGTTTTGAAATATTTCCTCAAATGTCCATCGATCCTACCCAGGAGATGACGAAAATGAGGTCCGTTCAAAATTATATATATATATATTTGTCTGTTAACGCTCTAGCGGTCGCAATTTTTGTTTGATCGTTACCAAACTTCATATTTAAGCGTTTTACGTAAAAAGAAAGATCAAGTTCGTTAATGGCTGTAATCGGACCAGTGGGAGGGGGGGGGTTTAGAAGGGGGATTTTTGGAAATTCGAAATATCTCCATTATTATGCGTCAGATCGAAGAAGTGTATAGAATCAGTCTTATTGTAAATTAAATTTACTATAAATATTGTTCTATACATTTATTCTGTATTTTGAATAATAACCGAGATATTTGCATTTGTATGCATGTGTGTGGTCGGCTGGAGTCGGGTATGTTCGG
>CM032229.1:9437500-9445000 GCA_019009955.1 Riptortus pedestris
TGTGACTCCAGGTTAATTATTAGTTAAGGTACTCCAGATGGAACGAGGAGTAAAGCGAATTGTAGACAAAGGTAGTTGGATATAGGACCTGTGGGTGTATACTTTGCGAAGGTTAGGAGAACACAATTGGGTAATGTTAGCTGTGGACTGAATGAATAGTAAGAGTTGCAAGGAAGCATGCATTTAATAAAAACATATAACTGACGATTATTTTGAAGACAATGCCTCCCTCTACATCTATTTAATTTGCTGCCGTTATTTTGTTACCCAGTTAATATAGATTTACGTTATTTCGCACAGAGGCAATGAAAATTCTACTAAGTTTCAATTAACAGAGGATTTAAGGTTTTAATTACAGAGTTTTGTACAGGTAATAGAAAAGAGCTGCCGCAATGGACACAAGAAGGCGGAAAGGTGGGATGTTATATTAGAAGAAGAATGAGAGGTAGTGGGCAGGGAATTTGGCGCGAATGAGAGCTAGGGCCTGGGAATTTGGCGGGATATGTGAGGTGTGATAAGAGAGCTGATAACACGGAGGTAGCTTCCTTTTTCTATATACTTAGCCTTCTTCCTCCGGATATCCACCCACTCCCACCGTACGCCTACACACAAAGGGACATCTCTCTATCTCTCTCTCTCTCTCTCTCTCTCTCTCTCTCTCTCTCTCTCTCTCTCTCTCTCTCTCTCTCTCTCTCTCTCTCTCTCTCTCTCTCTCTCTCTCACACACACACACACACACACACACACACACACACACACACCATTTTTTACGTGTCTGCTTCCAAAAACTTTCATAAATGGCTTTTTAGGAGATTTCCCTTGAGAGATCGTACTCATGACGCGATTTCTGAAACATTTCCTCAAATGTCCATCGATCCTACCCAGAAGATAAAAATGAGGGGGTCAAAACTATATATAATATGTATATACATATATTTGTCTGTTAACGCTCTAGTGGTTGCAATTCTTGTTAGATCGTTAACAAAAACGAAATTTAAACGTTTTATGTAAAACTAAAGATCATGTTCGTTAAAGGCTGAAATCTGAACATTGGAGGGGGGAGTTTAGAGAGGAATTTCGAAAATTCTTAATTTCTCCGTTATCATGCGTCGGATCGAAAAGAACCAATCTTAATGCAAATTTATTATTCTGTTGATGTTGTTATGTACGGTTGTTCATTATCTTAATTACTATCCATATTTGAATTGTTTAGTTTACGGTTTTCTGTGCCCCCCCCCACTCCTCCTCATATCATATTAACAGTAAGCTGTTATATTATGGAGCACTTTATTTGAAGCCTAAATATCCAATATTGTTCTCATTGAACTTTTACGTTTTGAGATAAATACAACTACATGACGCATGTGGAAATCTGTCAGTTAATACTTCTTGGTGAATAAAAAACCACGTGCTTACCCACTTAGATTTTATTTTTTCTTAATATTTTCGCTTTCTTTAGACGTCCATGGCCAGGATTTAAAACAAGAGTTCTCCAAAAGCTTTAGGGGCTCGGCCTACTCCAGCCAAGGTGTGCAATGCTTGGCAAATAAAGATCAACGAAAGCAAATCTCACCATGTCACTTTTTCCCTCCGGTGAAGTTCCTGTCCTGTTCATTTCAACAATATTCCTTTAGCAGCAGCCGATTGTGTGTACGCTACCATGGACTACATTTGGACAACAGACTTACTTGGAAATCCCACACAATAATTAAAAGACAGGAACTAAACAGACGATTCGGACAACTTTACGAACTGCTGTATATAAGATCTCACTTGTCTACCGAAAACAAACTGACAATATACTAAGAACTACTTAATCCAAAATGTACATACGCAATAGAAGTGTGGGCTACAGCAAAACCTTCGAATACCAGACGCATCCAGACTTTCCAGTCCAAAGTCCTGCACACCACAGTAGATGCTCCATATTATGTTACAAACCACACCCTCCATAAAGATCTTACAAACATCCCGTTTGTATTTAAATGTAGAATGTAATATTATTAATAAAATAAAATAACTAGTAATAACAAAAACTCCTGTCAAGTCCTTTACATCGATCTAAACAAGGTGCATGATAGATAAAACCTGCAAAAACGTTAAAAATAAAATGTAAGTGAAGAACCAGACAGCTTTTTTTCGTGAATATTTAGTTTTGACCACCAGGATCGGGAAACGGTTTAAAATGATTACTCCTAATAATAGTCACCTCTGAAGATGATTACACTAGTCTGTCATTGAAGGCATATATCAAAGCGTTCACGAGTCGTCAGATCCAACCTGCCAAATTATACGAATTAACGCCATCCACCCGTTCTCTTCTGGTTTCATTTAATGACAGACAAATTCCGCTGAGGGGACAGGGCCTGACTGGAGCGCCACCTGGCGGCCGACCATAAAATCCTCCCTCTCATTTAAATATCGCGACAGGGCGAGAGAGGGTGAGTATTTATCGGGCCGAGGCCTGCTTTTAATGGTCCATCCCAGGCCTATATTTCCAACGAATCCTCTGCCCACTTTTCAATATAAATATCATATCCAGATTGGCGTCGCTTCAGGCCCGATCGATACAACCTTACCATCGCTTTTGATGATTCGCCGACCCTTCTTTTATTTCCATTTTTAGCTCAATGCAGCGATAACATATCACGATATGGAATTAGAAACGTGTAATTGAAGCTGAAATGATTCGCACAGCAAATGTAACTGAGCCAGGGGTAAAGGATCCATTTCTCTTTTTGTGATAAACATCGACATAAACAAATATATGTAAATTTTTGATTCAATTATACCTTTACGTTTTTAGGTGCCCTGAACCAGAAAATGAACTCCATTGTCCACCATTACTTACATATTTTGTTCTACGCCAATATCTGGATTAGACATTGTAGAAAATATAATTATTAGAGAAAGCAGAGCCAGCTGGTAGTTTTATTAATTACTGAAACGTTTTACTACAATTACTTTTTAATAAATCTATAAGAAGGCTATACTTATAAAAATAAGCCCAAATGATTGAAAAAAAAAAGTCCGTTATGCAGGGGCTGCGTAAACTAAGGAGATTTATCACGTATTTGCATTTATCTCAAGAAGTAAAAGTTTCATAAGAACAATACTTGGTATTTATGCTTGAAATAATGCGAATCATAAAATAACAGCTTATTGTTCACATGGCATGAGTTGGAGGGGGGAGTTAACTGAAGGCAGAAAATTATAAAATCCAAACCTCTCGGTTCCTTATCAAGATAGTGAAAATACGTACTAACAACATTTATAGAACATTATATTTGCATTAAGGTTTGGTTCTATACATGGATTCGTTTGGCCTCACATCTTTGATTCTAGCCATTATCGAACTTGATCATTCTTTTTCAATAAAACAATTAAATATCGAGTTTGGTAACGATTGAACGAAAATTGCTACCGCTAGAGCGAGGGAGGAATTTTGAAAATTATTAATATTCCCGTTATTTATGCGTCGGATCGAAATATTTTATAGAACCAATTCAAATGTAATTTTCTATAAATTTTGTTTAGTACGTATTTTCACTATCTTGATTTACCACGTTATTTGGATTTTATAGTTTCCAACCTTCAGTAAACTTCCCCCTCCAACTCTTGCCATATTCACAATAAGCTGTTATAACGAGAAGCGCTTTATTTGAAGATTAAATAAAAAGTACTATCCTCATTGATATGTTTTTATTTATAAACAGAGAATATGTGATGTGATGAAATCACAAGTGTGTTATAACAACACATTGGATATCTGCTTAGTTTGCGCAGCCCATGCGTGACGGATGTTTTTGGTTTTAGAGTTGCATTCTTCATTCTTTCCTCAGTGAACAGCATAACAGTGGGAAATTGTGATTTGTTTTTCATTTAATGTACAATGATCGCCCAGCTGAGAAGAGGCTAACTTCATTACTGGCTCGGTTATAGCGAAGCTATCCGAAATAAGAAGAGAAATAGCAGACCTTGAAGTGCTTCGAGTCATGAGGCAATAAACTTCCTTTAAAGCTTTTCTTCCAAGTCAAGTTCTTGCTCGAGCAAGGCCTTTTCTTCAGAACTTTTCAAGTGCGCCCACGTGCTTCCTTTTATCCCGGTCGGCCTATTTGAGGAGCCACCGCACCTCACTCTAATCCTCTTTCAGCAAGAAATAACCAGACCTCTTTTCCCTCCGCTAATCCACAAAGCCATTAAATAAACTGGTTATTTCTGTTTGTGTGTAATATTCCCCTGGTATTTCCTTTTTTAACAAACATTTCCCAGAAGGGAAATCAGCTATCGAGGTACTCATGACTCTATTGACAAATTTCTTCAAATCTCTATCGATCCCACCAAGGTTATATATATATATATATATATATACATTCATTTTTCTGACACCACTCTGGTGGTCGTGACTTTTGTTTGATTATAATAAATCTTAAGGGAGGTGATCCGGAATGTTCTCTCGTCAAGAAAATAATTACAAACAAATATTAAAAAAAAAAATTCACACTTAATATACAGGGTGTCCAGTATATGTGAGAACAATTGAAATATCTTTTAAGTAGCTAGAGCAATCGCAAAATTGTAGCTCTCATAGATACCTTTAAGTTGCGTCCTTCATTAATCTCAAAGAATTTAGTTTCAAGCATTAAGCCCGTAATCAAAAGTTAGCTTTGTCTCTTTATCGTACATTTCTTGAGAAATTAACAGGTGTATTTTTGTTGTGTTTAGCAATGAAATGACCGGAAAAGTCGTACTAATTATCAATGTCATAAGTACAGTTTTATATAAAGATTCAATATTAAAAATATATTTTACTTTTCAACCGATCAAAGCACTCTAGCAACTACATTCACCAATCATTTTCTGAAATTTCATAAATAAATTAAAAACTTTTAACGTAAATATTCAGCTTTTTTGTGTAATTTGTTGTTTTACATTCTCTTATGTACATTTCTAACAATAGTCAAAAACCAATAAAAAAATTATTTTATATTTATGGTTATTTCAACAACAATTGCATATGACGAATATATATATATATATATATATATATATATATATATATATATATATACATATTTATATATATATATTAAAAAGGGTCGAATAATTATATGAAATAATCTTATTGCAAGCATAATGTTCTATAAATGCTGTTGTTACACCTTGTCTCCTTATCTTAAATATTAAGCAAGATGTTTGCATATTTTAGTTTCCGGCCTTCAGTAAACCCCCACTACTACTCATACCATATTAACAATAAGCTGTTTTATCATGAACAACTTCATTCCCAGTTTAAATATTAAATAGTGATTCCATTGAACGTTTATTGCGTGAGATTAAAATTCGAAGTATCTCCCTTATTATAAGTCGTATTGAAAAATGTTATTGAAACAATCTTGTTAAGCTATTGATGTACTACAATGTAAGTTCTATTAATGTTTTCATAGATTAAATATTAATCGAGTTTTCAGCCTTCAGTAAATACCCCCCACTTCTTCTTACCTAATTTTACTTTAGAAATGGAAATATATTGCTAGAAGAGATTAAGAGTATGTCGTTCCAGCAGATAGGAAGTCTGCTTAGTTTACGCAGCCCCGATGGACATTTTTAACATTCGTTCCTGAAGGAAACAAAATAGGTCTTAGCATGTAATAAAATTAATCAAATTTATAAACTTATTTTTTTTTTTTAAATCGGAGCCCAAAATAGGTGAAAGGTTGTAAAATTAAAGAAAATGTAATATTGAGAAAATAGTAAAGTGAAGAATGAGAAGGAAATGGGATTTGACTTGACAAACAAACCTTCCTTTTTCATAACCTAGGAAACTATTTGACTTGAGTAGTCCTGACATGAGGATGAATGCTATTTTTCATGTCGAGATACATTTCAAAAATAAACTGCTGGAAAGGATTACGACGGCGTAACAATGAGAGCCATAAATACATCAAAGACTGCTTCGCCGACAGTTAGTAAATCCATTTTTCCGTTTCCTCCGAGAGAGCAGAGGCAGAGGGAGGCCCAGGCTACAATGGTCTGCTCTTGATGTATGGAGCATAAATCTGCTCACACTCTGAACGACTGTCTTCGGATACATTCTATAGGTCCTATGGGCACAAAGGGCAGACTAAATATATACACCTACAACATGAAAGGAAATTGTGTTACAGAATGAATGTTCAAAGCGGAACCTGTAGAATTGCAACTGATCTAAGAGTGCCGACAAACAAAATCAGATGAAAAATATCCAGAAGCAGATACGAAAAAAAATTCATGACTTTCAATAAGCTAATATAGGACAGGCTCTTGATCACAAATCGCATATGTACCTCAGTAAGAAGAATTGAAATATACACTGGATACCTGCCATTCAGTGACTCAGTTACCCAAACTAAAAATTGGATATGCTGACAAGGGGGTTTAATGTACACTGATACCTAGTTCATGAAAGACTTTCTGTTCGAGATACAGTAAAAATTGTTCCAAAAACATTTACAGGCAATTAAATTACGCAAGTTTAACATTGTAGACAGTACATTTCTATAAGCGAAGTTTTCTTCAAAATATTCAATAAATGGAAAAAGATAACGCTGAAGGATTTCTCTGTCAATGAGTTAAATTCTGGAACGGTATTAGCTACAATATGGACAAATCTACATTTTAGTCACTCAAAATAAACACAAAAAGTTTTCTAAGCAACTGCTGCGTGTGTTAAGAAAATGCGCTACGTGTATCAAAGACAGATTGCTGATAGACACGCTCCAGATCTGACAAATAACTCTTCTCTATTTCTCCAATATTACAATATAATAATGAAACTTGGAATTGAAGCTGTATGTTAAGTTCTGTAATTGTGTAATGAATATATTCTTTGTGTGTGTAAATTTTAAAAAAAACCTCATTTTTCCCCATTTCAAAGGACATCGAGATAGTCTTGAAGTCTATTAGAATACAAATAAAATAAAATAAATAAGAAGCTTCGAATATATTTTTTAAAAATTCCTTCATAAGGAGAACATTAATATTTTATATCCCAAAATAATTTTTACATTCAATTTGTATATATTTGTAAGGGAAATTGTCCCGCATCTGTTTGTATCACTGAAGATTTGGCGATTACAAAAAGACATCCGAGAATAGTGTAAAAAAAGACATATTGTTTTTTTAAATTGATCCTTGAGGCTCTATGTTTATTTATATGCTTAATTAGAACGTGTTCATATAATTTTCCAAATTGAATGAAAGTACAAAGAACTCCGCATATGTATGCCTACTTTGTATTCGATAGTTGTATTTTCTTCTTCTTTTTACGGTCAATGCACAACCTAAATATCTTTTAATTTTTTAATAGTTCCGTCAGTTCTCAAACCAATCCACATTTCGTAGGAGGTTTGTCCAGATCCTTTGTAAATAAAGTTTCGTCTGTTATCCACTCGTTACTTTTGATAGAATCATTTTTCTCTCCAGGGCAACTTCTAGTGTCACTTCTTTCAGATCATTTGA